>JAODUO010000028.1:760000-807500 GCA_025642075.2 Ridgeia piscesae
TATATATATATATATAGGTTTATATTATATATATATATATATATATATATATATATATATATATATATATATATATATTATATTTACAGCAAAATATCAAATTTGACGCCGATTTAGAATATGTATTATGTAGTGTATGTATGTATATATGTGTGTATATATATATATTTTTATATATATATATATATATATATATATATATATATATATATATATATTATTATATATTGTATTCAATATATATATATATATATATATATTGAATACAATGTATAATATTATATATATATATATATATATATATATATATATATATACCTCACACACACACACAATATTATTATTATATATAAACACTATATATATATATATATATATATATATATAATGTATATATATATATGTATATATTATAATATACATAAAACAAATTGTTATATAGCACTGAGTGCACACCGAGTGATGAATCAGTTCTACTTTCCGTTCATTCCTGTGCCTGTCGCACTTCCAGGACACCACGGCCGATCACACCGAGGCCAGCTGCTCGTGGACCGGTCTCGAGCCGGTCTATGACGACAACAGACCGCACGCGAGTGACGTCACTACACGTGACCGGAAACAAGACGACCAACCAGTTATTTACGAAAGCAGCTTGTAGACGGGTAGTGCAAAACGATGCCTTCGGGATTTTGACACTTGGTGCTTTTAAGGCAAACTAATCATCTGGCGTGATCTCGCGCGACACCACGAATATCGTACGGAAACATTTTGTCATTTAGTGAGTCGCCGTAATCCAGTGATATTGCGACCGCCTGCAAGTGTCCGTCACTTTCATTAGGGGATTGTTAGTTTTATTACGGGTGCCACTCAAACAGACTCAACGTATATGGGTTCGTGGAAGAAGGCGCTAGGAAGGCTGTAGGGCACGTGTCTCGAACTCAAGGGCCGTAAAACAGAAACCGTTAGTTGTGCCAAGGGAAAGAAGTAGGGAGGTAGGGAGGGAGAGGGAGAGGGAGAGGGAGAGGGAGGGGAGAGAGGAGACGTACTGCAGACAAACAGTGTATTAACTGTTTGATTGTTACGGAGATTCACAGCGTAAAATCGCGTCGTCTTTATCTCTGATCTTGTTTAGTTGTATCGTGGCGTTCACGCATCACAACTGTTACGCGTCACGCCTCACTCGATGCCGTCCGCCTTGTATTTAACATAGTTTTGAGCCGCTTTCTACTTCATAGAATGTACAGCCATTGCTGCAGCCAGGCGAAATCCACGCACGAGTGAACGAGATGTTGCAATGAATAACAATCACAATAGCGCAGATCAACACGGTAAGATTAAGACCAGTTCCAAAGAAAGGTTCATACTAGTTTTGATCCTGCTCATTTTCATCACGTATCATTATTTGCTTACTGGATGGATGAATGTGACGTTGGCAAACTACAATGAAGTAATTCAGTATAACACGGACGATTGTATCGTAATATTTTGAGTTAATAACCTCACAAGCAAGACGCTTGGCAAATATTTGACATTTAGATCTCTAAATTAGCATACGCCAAAGGGAGGCTATTTATTTCAAATGGAGACCTGCGGATGGACTTTGGCTGCTACAGTAAATGAAGACTACTAATTTAGTTTTGTTTCTGTTTGCATAAGTAACATGTTGCCCATTAACACAACGTCCACTGCTACTTGTTTTCCGTGGTTCATATCACCAACATGTTCATGTAAATGTTCATCTAACGTCGACGCCATCATTACAATAGCAACATTCAGTTTTGTGTCTAAGGGAAATTTTTCTCTTTCCGCAACTTCTCTCGCGTGGAACTTTGTAGAATGAGCAGTCAGGTGTATAGTCGAGTCATGACAGACACGCGTCATGTTGCTACTGAGATTCGATTCCTGCCAAATGGAGCGTGTCGTTGTTGAATAGAAGCGACAGTTCGTTGTTATGTTTACCTGTTGTGTTATATAGAGAGTTATGTATGCTACTCGTTAGCAGATTGCAATGCAATGCGATGCCAGGCCAGGCGCGGCACGCGGGCCAGGTGCTTCTTACATCGTAACGACAAGTTGTTCAACAAAATGTTCAACAGTTCGTTCGATCGTATAGCGCGTCACTACCAACTTTCACTACTGCCGTGTTGTGCGTAGCGCCATCTAGCGAATGTGTGGAGACTGTCGCAGTAACACCGTCGACCTGTTCAGAGGGGAACCATTTTTAGCGATACACATGTGCGAACACGGAACCGCGGGAGAGAATAGTGGGACAAAATCTAAAAGAGAGGAACGTGTAACAACCAGTGCTGGAGAGAATAGTGGGACAAAATCTAAAACAGAGGAATGTGTAACAACCAGTGGTGACATTTTGATT
Source organism: Ridgeia piscesae (assembly GCA_025642075.2). NCBI lineage: Eukaryota > Metazoa > Annelida > Polychaeta > Sabellida > Siboglinidae > Ridgeia > Ridgeia piscesae. The sequence goes on from JAODUO010000028.1 coordinate 762,375, forward strand.
ATACTGCCGACTTAAAGCAACTACGTGCTGCTTGCGCGGTCTGAAACTCGCAATGCCCGCAATCATCACAGTTGTTCTTGTGTTCGTCTTACTGTTGGGTTCCATTAAATGTTTTGCTATGCAAATGAACGCAGTTTTACCCAGGATACTTTGCGTAGCGCCAAAATGGTCCGATCTCCGAACAGGTCAGTTATGACAACTGTGGACGTACGAACATTTGCCGAATTGGATCTGTTGAATCGAACAATAGGAATCGTGTGCGTACGTTGACAATGGCGATTCGTTTTTGTTTTCGACACATGCCGCTAGATGGCGCACGCGAAGCAAATGGAAAAGACTAGTGATCAATGTGCTTTTATATTAATTATATTTGAAATACAACTCATAAATGACATGTGTGATTGTGGGGTTTCGTCTTGTTTCATAATGTGTTATACTTACTTCATACTTATCTAAGTTTCTGTAGTACTGCCTTGATATTTGCAATACGTAAGCTGCATAATTGGCAGTTCCATGCATACATCTCATTTTATATTATCAACTAATACCGTTTTAAACACACACAAAAACTTAACTTACATTATGTAGACTATGTATGAAAAAAAAACAAACAAACAAACAAACAAACAAACATATACGATAAATACCTTCATTTGATGCCATCTTGCAGAACATAGCGTATTTTAGAGTAGACGCACAGTTTATTGGCCCGACAATTACACTCGCAATCACAGTTTCGAAGTCAACGCTAGTTAAACGAAAAGTGTTCGCTGGATTTGATATCTGAATATAGCTCATTTTTTCTTTTATAATAAATATTAGATTTTAATTGTTGCATCGATTACCTGACTTGGGATATGTATGTCGACACAAATCAAAAGTTGATTCCATGTAATTACCGGGCCCAGTTTCATGGTACCTACACAATATGTCGTAGCGGGCGATAACTCGTCGAAAGCCTAAAACGTCGTAAAGTTACGCTGTTTGCGTTTCACGAGTCTGCTTCATAGCTGCACTTAGGCTGCGCGGCATGCGCCATGTATTTAGTAGTCGTAACGTTAAGCTAGTTGAAATATTTACGGTATGGTCCCCAAGTTCATTGATGCTCCCGACATGCCTACTCTCAACATAATTATTGATAATGTTTACACTTGATATCCTGTACATTCATTAGAGCTTGCCATTTGCTATATAAACGGCAAAGGTGGCAATTAAAGAGAACTATAATGTCCAGAGACCACAAATACAGGGATTTCCTACCGCGACCTAATGAGGTTAAAGGAACATGCAACCCAAAAAGTAACAATTGCTCAAACCATTCAACAATGTTCATTGAATAATATCCCATATTTTGTACTTTTTTCTGAAATTATTTATTATGTTTTAAGGAGAATTAGTGAACATCCCTGGAGGCTGACATTTTGGACATTTCGCCTGTGGGTATGTGACGTCACACTTCCACAACCGCTAGCGCCTCGGGTGGACAAAACAAAACGAACTCTTCACCCACTGAGTCTGAGATCTATCCATCAATTTAATTACACTTAGATATAAAAACACGGCGTCCCTTACAATAAAAACATTCATAACGAATAGTATAAAAAATAACGGTGCTCAATTAAAGATTGCAACCAAGACAATCGCGAATTTGTACTTGGACTTGATCGGTTCGACGGAGCTTAGTAACTTTTATTATCGCCCGCTTTCACATGTAAACAAATCGTTTATCCAACTAATTATTCCAGTCGACCGTCGCGCAGTGAATATACTACTAATCATTGATTTTAATTATTATAAAGGAAATACATTGAATTATAATCTAGTAGCCCATTTATAGTATTTGCATACATTATGTTTATCCCTTTTGCGAGACCGCTCTTCGCGTGCCATAGCAACACTGCTCGGCCCCGGACTTTTCTTTCTGTTTACAAATTCAGTGGGGACAATATCTTCGTTCACCTGTCACCTTTCACCCAATCCCAGCAACCTGTGTTCCAGATCAACGATGACATGGTGCTGGCAAACCATTTTCCGGTTGAAATTGAATTTTTCCATCGTATGACCCGCACCTATATTGTGGAGCCATTTCATCGCCAACTCGCGTTTTGGATGGAATGTATTGGTATTTGGAAAAATATCTTTCCTTTCACTGACCCTTCTCCTGTTCTGTTTTTCTGTTGCTTGACATTCAAACATTTTATTATCATAAGACTCATATAAAAAGAACTCAAATTATGTCGCTGTGCTAGTGTTTACATGTTGCGCAGCGCCTATATCGCTGAGAGTTGTGGACAGTCTACGTCACACTCACGCATTCTCTCGCGTTACTCTCCGTGAGTTCCTCGTGAAATGGGCAACAATGGCAGCGCCCATGGTCAGTGAAAATGTACGTTTCAAGATTAATTTTATGGTGTATAGCATTCTTACAAAATTAAACAAAAAGTACATATGTTACAATATTCTATCTTGAATGCTATGTGGGAATTTTGGGAATTTTAACGCATTTTCAACATTATGGTTGCATGTTCCTTTAATTCTATGTCAATTTACTTACACGAATGCTAAATTGGTATCATGAAACCGGCCTCAAGCTACATCGACTAGTCGCTATTAGCTGTGGACCGCGTAATTGTGCGTAAATTTGCGCCGTTTTGTGAAACCGGCCTCGGTGTTATGCCGGTGTATTGGTAGTCGTCTATGAAGACAACGTATTTGAGCAAATTATTATTTGTCTGGCATATGTCGAACCTATTCGCTTGGAGACATCATCTCCCGAACGACCAGAAACATCGACCACAAAATTCCGGTATGAGGCGCGGCATGTTATTAGCCAGAACACAGCTTAGATTCAACCAGTCCTCATTGTTAAGGAATTACACATGGGGTGTCATGAATAGGACGAATCGACCAAACTGAATGTCAAAATAACTCATAAGTTACGAGTAAATTACTGTAAATCTATGCAATGCATTTGAACACGTTTTAACTTCGTTTTTTGAAACTATACATCTCTGAGTAACAATAAATGGGTAATAATATTTGACAATGGTTTTGTTTTGTTCGCTTAATTAAGCGAACAAAACATATTATGTTCACGCCTGCATCTGCGAATGAGTAGTGTAGTGTTTAGTCACGGGAATGCTTTTAATTGCAGATTATAATAAATAACACATGAAAGTGAATGTTTTGTTTTGGTAAACTCGAGTATATTATTCACTGACAGACGGACTCACACACACACGCATGCACGCATGCAATCTCACGTACATATACATCAACTCACACACACACACACACACACACACACACACACACACACACACACACACACACACACACACACACACATATATATATATATATATATATATATATACACATACATACATATATACATACATACATACATACATACATACATACACACATACATACATACACACATACAAACATACACACATACATACATACATACATACATACATACACACATACATACATACACACATACAAACATACACACATACACACATACACACATACACTCATACACACATACACATAACGATATCTATAAACTGAATCTTTGGGAGCGCTTCCACAATCTTGTGCATTGATTGTGACCAAACCGCAAACTATTCCGACTGAAATCTAGCGAACGTATTGTTGGCATATTCTTGACCACTGGAAATAGACCAAACCACAAATGTCCGACGTTTGAATACCACCGCAAACCCATGTCAAGTGTTTCCAGCCAAACCGCGTTTATAAATTGCAACTTGTTACCAGCCTCGTAGTTAAAATAAACTTTCTTTCTATACTGAATCGGTTTATTGTTTCAGTGTGTCCCAGAAAAATCCATACTCACGGACAAAACGCAGCACACTGTGGACGCGTGGCAGCCGGAGTTGTTGCAGTGTTACGCTTTCGCGATTTTTAAATATGTTTGTTATTCACAAATTCTAAATAAAAATGCATGTGCGGCATGCATTTTGGTGAAACTCGGCCCGAGCGTGACGTATGTTACTAACGCTACGTCACAGAAGAAAGTGGACGTGGCGGTCTGCAACGTATATCCGGTCAAGAATGTCGTTCCAGTCACGCGCGCATCCGCGAGCGACTTCCTATGACAAAGGTAGCCGATCAACTTTGACCCCATTCTAGAATATAGCGATTGAGATCATAACCAACGCAATGACTGCCTTACGTAATTAATAGTTGTGTGTGTGTGTGTGTGTGTGTGTGTGTGTGTGTGTGTGTGTGTGTGTGTGTGTGTGTGTGTGTGTGTGTGTGTGTGTGTGTGTGTGTGTGTGTGTGTGTGTGTGTGTGTGTGTGTGTGGTGTGTGTGTGTGTGTGTGTGTGTGTGTGTGTGTGTGTGTGTGTGTGTGTGTGTGTGTGTGTGTGTGTGTGTGGTGAGTGTGTGTGTGTGTGTGTGTGTGTGTGTGTGTGTGTGTGTGTGTGTGTGTGTGTGTGTGTGTGTGTGTGTGTGTGTGTGTGTGTGAGGATTGTGTGTGATGTGTGTTTAGATGTGTGATGTGTGTGATATATATATATATATATATATATATATATATATATTATGTATTTATATATATATATATAGTATATATATATATATATATATATATATATATATATATATATATATATATATATATATATATATATATATATAATGAATATTTGTAACGATCCGTACGAATAGCGCTGAAAACCTGCGGCTGTGACGAAGCCATAAAATGCACAACTCTCTGAGACAAGGAGAGTCAGAACGAATTACAAATACGCTGAATACAAGGTTTTGTTATGTTTATTAATAATAATAATTACAAAACAATAAGCACATCATTAACGCCAACTATAATATGCATGATGCACATTTTCGGCAGTCACTGTGTTTAAGCTGGCCGAAGTAGATATTAACCTTTGGCATAGGCCATGTACGAAATCCATACCAAAATAAAACACTAAAAACGATCTGGGACGACATCCTCGACCGGAAATACATTCTAGATTGGTAAGTTACGGGCCGAAAGTTGGCGTTTTGCCAAATCTGGAACGATCGAATCTAGGCCCACCACACCGGTAACTAAGCGGCGTGACGTCATCACTTCGCTTCTCCTATTCTGAATCGGTTCATTGTTTCAGGGTGTCCCAGAAAAATCCATACTCACTAGCAAAAGGCAGCAAAATGTTGACATGCGTCAGGTAGAATTGCTTATTTGAAAGGTTAACAAAATATAGGGCCTATTCGCTGATACATCCACTGATGTTGAAAACGTCACAATTATCTAGGATATAGAAACAAATTACATTCCGCGGCTGTAACTCTACGTGCAACCTTTTGAAATATTGAACAAACGCGCGGATAAATTTTGAAAATGTTTAAATAAATATGCAAAGTATCTCGGTGGCCCGGAGAAGCATGCATAATTTCAGCTAGATACTTGCAAAATGAAAGAGATGTTGTGTCCGCAAACATACACACTGTCATACGTAGAGTGAAAAACTGTTTTGTAAAATAAAATGACAGATATTGCTCTAGCAAACTCGCTATAATAATTATGTTTCATCTGGTCACTGGCGTATTTGTTATAGGAAAACCCTTTCTCAACAATTGCACGAGCTCACCAAGTCATACTTACACTATATCCTAATTTATTTCAATGCAGTTACATACAGCATCAATATATATATGTTAGTCGCCACATGCTAAATAGTCTAGACGGAAGAGGGGGTACCGTGCACCCCCCCGGAAATATACTTTTAATTGGTATCACTAGATCGGAAAAATACGTAGAAAACGTTTTGCTATGTTAACAACTCAGTAAAATGTCCCACTTATCATTTGTTATGCAAATTAGTGCCGCCATTATTGAAAAATCAAATGTTCACTATATCTCAACCAATATTGCAGATAACTGACAAAATAAGATGTATAGACCAATGTTATGAGGGTCAGCGACCATAATAAAACTATTGTTGACATGATCACATGTGTCTATGACAGCTTAATATGCAAATTAATGCCGCCATTATTGAGAAATCTATTGTTCACGTTTTCTCGGCCAATATTGCACGTAGCTGCACAAATAAGGTCTCCAGACCCATGTTTTCACGGTCAACGATCAATAAATGACCATTCTTGAATTAACTGCGCATGTCCCTGGCATGCTATGCAAATTCTAACGTGCTAGCATTACCGAAAATGTGGCTTTTTCGCTGTTACCAAGCCAATATTGCAGGTAAGTTGAGAGGGTTTTTGAGGGCATCTACTTACAAAATAGCGTGTTATTTTTGCGACCAAAAGTTAATAAGGAGCTCAATTCAAGATATTTTGAATAAAGAAGTTCCACTAAGTTAATTTACCAACTCATTTATAGGTAAACAGCGGTCTTTCTGAGCTCCCGCGCCTTAACCTCTCATGGGCTTTAATATGATAATTATTAGATTATCATTCATCATCGCTTTCACTGAAATCATCAAAGTCAAACTCGTCCGTCCTCGTTTTCCTCCTCCTCTTGTTCTTCCTCGTCACGATCACCAGTGTTCAGAAGATCAACCATTCAGTTTGATAACACAGGACCGCAGGACCATGCCGGTTCCAACACTCCATCCTCAGTCCTTACCAACAACCTCCACACAGGCCTAGTTTATGAAAAGACCCTCAAGATGGTCGACATCACCAACTATCCAGACTGCCCCCCCCCCACACACACACACACTTTAACGGTTATTGTATCAGATGATTGTTGTAGTGATTGGACGTTGATTCCAGATTTATAATTCCAGGTCATGCAATATCAGGAGAAACGCAACGTTGCCTTTCTGCTCCTCGTCAAGTCTCAGAGTCAAAATTATCAAGTGTACTCGGAAGATCTCATGAAGTACTGTCTGGTGTCTGCGCCACCAGCCTTGGAACACCAGAGTTTTTTCCTCCAAGTTGAACAAAGCCGTCACCTTACACTACCATATGGAAGACATAACCCCAGAAGATCTGCCATACCCCAAGGACGCCCTGTTTATCCAGGACCGCACGACGTTGCTCCATAACGTTACCAATCTTCCCCGACTTGTGGTGAGATATGCCTACAAGTTCTTGATCAGACGGTGGCTAAGAAGCACTTCTTGTTCTCGACTGACAGTTACCATCCACAGTCTATCAACATCCTGGAGAGGTTGAGGCGCGGGAGTTCAGATACGATTATTCTGGCTGGACCATCGACAAGGAAACCACACGACTGTAAGATGTTCCGTGCAAATGACGACAACAAGAAGTAGCTCTGCCACTTCCTGCTGCGAGTATGGAGTGCTCACAAGGTAGCTTTAAAGGGACCTGATCAGTTCGTGGCTTTTAATTTTTATTGCAAAATCATGTTAATCAGTATAAGTTATAACTATTGTAGCGTCCTGACCGCCAATAAATGTTTTATCGAAACAGAACTGACTTCGTAATGTTAAACGTCTAATGTTTATAAGAATCCCGACGCTGTCACTCAAATCGCCGCGAGTGACACCCACCCTTTGACCTTTACCAACTGGGAGCCCTGCACCTGGCTGGGTGTGGCGTTAGTGGCGTCAACTTGTGTTCACCTGATACTGCATCGCGTGATCATGCATTTCCTTCAGGGCTTTTAGCCACGCCTACAACGGTTTCGAAAACGCCTCATGGTCGATGTGTACACATAGTTAAGCGCCCTTACTGCGTCTATTTTCAACCCCTTAATGGTACATGAAAACAAATTGTGACTGTCTTTACGGTATAATAGGTATAATTTATACTGTATAACATGATTTTGCAATAAAAATAAAAAGCCACGAACGGACTATGTCGTTTTAAAGCTGCAGAGAATCGAGATGGCTGTGCTGATCGTAGGATCCATAAATGGCGAATTGAGTTGAAAGTCCGTATTGTTGTTATTATTATTATTATTATTATTATTATTATTATTATTATTATTATTATTATTATTATTATTATTATTATTATTATTATTATTATTATTATTATTATTATTATTATTATTATTATTATTATTATTATTATTATTATTATTATTATTATTATTATTATTATTATTATTATTATTATTATTATTATTATTATTATTATTATTATTATTATTATTATTATTATTATTATTATTATTATTATTATTATTATTATTATTATTATTATTATTATTATTATTATTATTATTATTATTATTATTATTATTATTATTATTATTATTATTATTATTATTATTATTATTATTATTATTATTATTATTATTATTATTATTATTATTATTATTATTATTATTATTATTATTATTATTATTATTATTATTATTATTATTATTATTATTATTATTATTATTATTATTATTATTATTATTATTATTATTATTATTATTATTATTATTATTATTATTATTATTATTATTATTATTATTATTATTATTATTATTATTATTATTATTATTATTATTATTATTATTATTATTATTATTATTATTATTATTATTATTATTATTATTATTATTATTATTATTATTATTATTATTATTATTATTATTATTATTATTATTATTATTATTATTATTATTATTATTATTATTATTATTATTATTATTATTATTATTATTATTATTATTATTATTATTATTATTATTATTATTATTATTATTATTATTATTATTATTATTATTATTATTATTATTATTATTATTATTATTATTATTATTATTATTATTATTATTATTATTATTATTATTATTATTATTATTATTATTATTATTATTATTATTATTATTATTATTATTATTATTATTATTATTATTATTATTATTATTATTATTATTATTATTATTATTATTATTATTATTATTATTATTATTATTATTATTATTATTATTATTATTATTATTATTATTATTATTATTATTATTATTATTATTATTATTATTATTATTATTATTATTATTATTATTATTATTATTATTATTATTATTATTATTATTATTATTATTATTATTATTATTATTATTATTATTATTATTATTATTATTATTATTATTATTATTATTATTATTATTATTATTATTATTATTATTATTATTATTATTATTATTATTATTATTATTATTATTATTATTATTATTATTATTATTATTATTATTATTATTATTATTATTATTATTATTATTATTATTATTATTATTATTATTATTATTATTATTATTATTATTATTATTATTATTATTATTATTATTATTATTATTATTATTATTATTATTATTATTATTATTATTATTATTATTATTATTATTATTACTACTACTACTACATAAATATCGCATTATTCTTATAGATCAGATCGACTTCACTCTTTCTATAATTATCTCAGCTTTCAAACACCAGTGGTCCTTTGTGTTTCATGTCGAGGTGCGTGAACTGCCCACGATCTACAGCAACCAAGAGGAGACTGGTGTGAGAATGGTGCTGTACCTCCATAGCGCCGCAGCCCTTGCATGGCTACGAGAAAGCAATAGTCAGAACCCCTAACACAGATATCTTCGTGATTCTACTTTACCACGCCCACGCCATCAAGCTGACTGTATACCATCTTACCGGGTCAGGGAAACATCGACAACTAATCAACCTCTCTGATCTCGCAGTATCCCTTGGAAAAGACTACTGTGCGTCGCTTCTTGGGATGTATGTATTCAGTGGAGAAAACTGCGCCAGTGCCTTCAAGAGAGAAGGTGGGGCCCTGAAAAAAGCTGGAGAAGCATCCCAGGTTTCTTAAAGCATTCAGGCAACTCGGTGAGGAATGGAACCTCAAGTATCACGTGCTGAAGCAGTTGGAAGAGTTCACCTGCCTGATGTACGGACAGAACCGCGAGTCTTCGATGGACGGCCTCCGTGCCAAACTCATGCGCAAGATCGTGGGTGAGGACGAGAAACTCACTTCCAAATCTAAGATCGACCTGGCTCGCCTTCCTCCCTGCCACTCTGCTTTGAAGCCACACCTCTAACGTTGAACCACCCCGTAGCCTTACATAAGCATGCTGACGAAGCCATCCAGGCAAAATAAAAACCCTACGATGATGGGCCGGGGTGGATAAGGACTGAGGATGGAGTGTTGGAAGCGGTGTGGTCCTGCGGTGCTGCGTTACCAAACTCACTGGGTAATCTCATGGACACTGGTGATCGTGAAGAGGAATAAGAGGAGGAGGAGGAAAACGAGGAAGGACTAGTTTTACTTTGGCGATTTCAATGAAAGCGATGGTGAAAGATGATCTAACACTTATCGCATGAAGTCCATGAGAGGTTGGGACGCGGCAGCTAAGAAAATATAATTCTGGTTGCTATTTACCTGGATCAGTAAATGAGTTGGTAAATAAACTTAGTGGAATTTCGTTATTCAAAATACCTTGAATTGATCCTCATATCAACCTTTGGTCGCAAAAAACAACACGATTTCGTAAGTAGATGCCCTCAAAAAAAACTTTCACCTTACTTTCTGTATTGGCTGAGTTACAGCGAAAAAGTCACATTTACGGTAATGCTGGCGCTTTAGAATTTGCATATCATGTCAGGGACACACGTAGTTAATTCAAGAATGGTTCATTGATGATCGTTGTCCCTGGAAACATGGGCCTGGATACCTTATTTGTGCAGTTATGTGCAATATTGGCCGATATAACGTGAAAATAGATATCTCCATAATGGCGGCACTAATTTGCACATTAAATCGTCATAGACACATTTGGTCATGTCAACAATAGTTTTATGGGTCTATACACCTTATTTAATTTTTTTATTATCAGGTATCTGTAATATTGGCTGAGATATAGTGAACATTAGATTTTTCAATAATGGCGGCACTAATTTGCATTAAAATGATACGTGGGACATTTTGTTGACTTGTTAACATAGCAAACCGTTTTCTACGTATTTTTTTTCGACTAGACTAAAATTGATTGTTAATGGTGGAGAAACAAAGAGAGAAAGATTGATTAATTTTATAACACAGATTTGCTGTCAGTTATCCAATATCGATCAACAAATCATAGATTATCAAACAACCAACAAAGACAAGAGCAAGCAACCATATATAGATACGTGCAGAAACACACTATAGTTTACTGGCAACATATAGACATGTCTTTCTTCTGGAACATTCTATATTCATCTGCCACAAAATCGTGTGAACTAGACCCACTGCCGACATCAATTGTCAAACAACACATCGACGCTCTTTCTCCTCTACTGGCCCGGATCATCAACGCCTCGCTAGCCACAACCGTATTTCCCGCACCCATGAAACACGCTGTCGTTGTACCAATTTTGAAGAAGGGAGGGTCTGACGCCAACGCGCTCACAAATTACCGCCCAATATCTAACATCACGTTTGTGGCGAAGACGACTGAGCGTTTCGTTGCACAACAGGTACAACATTTCATGGAAGAGAACGGTATTTATGGGATTTATCAAAGTGCGTACCGTGCGCACCATAGTGCGGAAACCGCACTCGTGCGGATACACAACGACATCGCCCATTCGATTGACAATCGCCAGAGTGTGCTCCTCGTGCTACTCGATCTAAGTGCGGCCTTCGACACCATCGACCATACAATACTGCTGCGACGGTTGTCTGGATACGGGTTATCTGGGGACGTCCTCGCCTGGCTGACATCTTACTTGTGTGATCGGACATATGTCGTTCGAGTAAAGAGTGGCGTGTCGGAATCAGACATCATAACTACAGGAGTGCCACAAGGGACAGTCCTTGGACCGCTATTGTTCAACGCGTACATCGCACCACTGACGACACTTTTACAAAAGCACAATATTCGCCACCACCTATACGCAGACGACACCCAACTGTACATCACTTTCCCACCAACCGACCACACACAAGCCCTCGCGCGTATGGAAGCCTGCGTACAAGACGCGAAAGCATGGCTCTGTGATAACGGACTCGTGATGAATAACAACAAGTCACAAGCCATTGTCATCCATTCATCAAGCCTGCGTACACCAACCTCGTTAACCCGCGTCAACATATGTGGCCAGCTCGTCGAAACTTCCCCCGTTATACGGGATCTAGGATTCAACGTCGACGCAAACCTAACAATGACGTCACAAGTGGCCAACGTGTGTCGCTCCGCCTACTACCATCTGTCACGAATCGCCAAGATACGAGACTCCATCAGTACCACTGTATGTAAGAGTCTCATACACGGACTCGTAACTTCGCGACTCGACTACGGCAACGCAATATTATACGGCATAAGTGATCGTCACATGCACCGTCTGGAAATGGTCCAGCGGTCTGCGGCACGAATTGTCAGGCAAATTCGGCGGGGCGACCGGCAGTCCATGACAACAATACTGCGGCAGTTACACTGGTTGCCTGTCAGAAAGCGAATCGATTTCAAACTACTTGTACTTGTGCACAGGGCCATATACAATGGTACGCCGGAGTATCTTACGGCACTGCTACGCCGCCACACACCTCCCCGTTCGCTGCGCTCTGCAGGCGGGTTACTGCTAGAGGTGCCCAGAGTCAACCTGGAACGTTTCGGCCGCCGTGCATTTGCCTGTGCAGGACCCACTCTGTGGAACAAACTTCCAAGGAACATACGTGACAACAGCAACATTACACAGTTCAAGAAGCAATTAAAGACACTTTTATTTTCCACATAACTAGTTTCACACAACGAACATTATATTTTAGGTAATTTATTATTACGATGTATACATATATTATTTATCTTATTTATTTTTATTACTATCAGTGCAGTATAGCGGGTTCAAATGTTTTGTCTGTAATGTCTATGTTTAATATTCATTTTTTTAAAGAATTATATAATTTTTACATAGCCAATTTTACACGGTTTTTTATCATAGTGTCTCATTACTTTATATTATTATCATTATTACTGTCACCATTATTTTTATCAGTATACGCAAATTTACATGTATGTACACACCCGTGAACGGGACAGCCGTCCCGGATTTGATGGTGTCAAATAAAGTTATTATTATTATTATTATTATTCCTCGCCTGGTGCAGCTCAACTCTGACGTAATTCAATGACTGGAAGTAGAAAAACACATTAATGTTTCACATAGCAATTACCGTCCATCAACATGGACACGCCGGACCGTCCCAAAGGAGACCTCGTCTGCAACTGTTGTGACGCCGTCTCAGTGGTAACTGTAATACTATATGCCCGTCAACTAACACCTAATAGTCGCAACCAAGAACAAAAATGAAGTCATTGAGTTTACATCCAGACACTGACAACTATCAAATATAGACTTGTCCTTGTTCGGGAACAACTGGTTGCAGGCAGACTAATCAATTATCAAACTGGCAAGGTCATACGGTTCTCGAAATTGCACCCGAAATAAAAACACGAAAAGCAGGGCCTTCCCAAAGGAGACCCCGTGTGGTACTTCGTGCAACTAATACATTCGCGTCAACTATCACCAGCTAGTCGTCACAAGTCCGTCGGTCATTGCCGCAGCAGTTCACCGTTGCCTCTTCATTGCCGTCGAGTCAAGTGCTTCGACAGGATGACGCCGACAAAGACGGTGGTGTGTCTTCTTCTTGTTGGTCTCTTCACGAGTAAGTACAACATTCTCTCTGTCCTTGTCAACGCCACCACGATATATTTGGTAAGTCACAGCTAAACATTGCTATTTAACTGAAGTATATAATATTTACAACTCGAGCTTGTTGGATCAAATGACTCTACGCATATGCGCGAGAGTTTATTGTTTAACTGATTCAAGGTAGCCCTCAACATTAAACTTGCTACCAATTATTTTAAAATATATCGATCTTTATGAATGATTAAACTATTATAACTTTAACAGCTTACATAGTGGTGTTGGTTTCGTCACTAATGAACAGTTTTAGTTGATTGCCCTTAGAATTAATGTTTGTATATAATTATAGTTTTATTTTAACCTTGTACGGCGTAGCAAAACAAGGATTTGTACGGACACTATATACACATGTTTTATTATTATTTCTGCTGTTATTATTAATAATAAATACAAAAATATAGCGGTTAATGTGAAAGTTTCTGTTTTAATATACGTAAAGATACATAAAGATGTCTTCGGAATGTCCGTTTTCGGTTGAATATAATTATGTTAAAATATCACTGTAAATTCGTTATCTCTCACATAAAACAGACTAACACAAATTTATCTATTCGAGTCAGGCTGCTCCATTTCAATGCCTAATATAATATGCAAATACTGATATGAAAACAAAATGATATCAACAACATGAAGATATATATATATATATATATATATATATATATATATATATATATGGTATGTTTCGATGTCAACGTAATGCGATTAAGGTATTTTACTCGATCAATGTCGGTAGTGAGAATGATGATCTGTTAACGCCTTGAAGCCTTGTGGCCAAACCAAACCATGCGATTAAATAGCATTCCCATACTACGCACCATTGCTTGCGTGCATACACATATGCGTCCATTCACACGCACATACAGCGACTGAGCCAATCATACACGCTTTTGTTACAGACTCGATGTTGAGCAAATACAATGGCTTCAGAAAGCACAGAACTGGGCAGGCCGCTTGATCGACGGCGCTATGAAATTTAGCCCGGGAACACCGCTGTCGATTAAGGTGCACCCCCGGAAATGTATTTTTAATCGGTATCACTAGAAAATAGTCGTAGAGAAACGGTTTGCTATGTTAACAAGTCAGCGAAATGTCCCACGTATCATTTTATTGCAAATTAGTGCCGCCATTATTGAAAAATCTATTACATTTTGCCACTATATATCGGCCAATACTGTTGTACTGTCGTCTCCGCAACGGATTTCGGACAGTAAGTTAAACATATTAACTTATAAAAAGCATTGGTTTTAGGTCGGCAACTAGCACAAATGTTCACGTGTTCGCGTAACTACTGCCGGGAAGACAGTCTGGTAACTTTGCCGGCTTTTAGATGTTATCTGTGTAGGGATAAACAATGCTGCCACCTGCAATTTGATAAACAACTGCAAATTTGTATTTCTATTTATTGTTGTGTTAGTATAAGTTTAATTTTGAATATTATTTATAATACAGCATTACGTGATAAGAAGTATCGTTATTTAATTTGTTACTTCAAATTGAGACCCAATCAGCGTCTTTACCCTATTCTGGGATAAGGCCGCCGTGGTGGTTACAACGGCAGCCCATTAATTCAGGCGGAGTTGAGGGGCTGAAAAGTGCTGCCACCTCACAGAGTCTGGGTAACGGAGGTTAGGCGACGCCTAAAGTCCATAAAACAACCAGCTAAGCTTAATTACTGTCCGCCAGACGGTACCATCGCTTCACACAAATACCGTTGTCTCTGCCGGGAGCAGATTACTCCGCTCCTGGCATCATTAAGATGTCACACTTACTTCTTGTATCAAATGTTCATTAATGCAGTGAAACATTCAATGATTGAATTTAAGTTCGCTGTATTGTTGCGATCAATGTCTACAAATCTGTTTAAAGTCCACTGTGCGGTTTCTATCAATAATCACAAATCTGACTAAAGTTCGTTGTGCGGTTTCGATTAATGTTCACAAGTCTAACTAAAGTTCACCACACTGTCCACCCTGCCATCTCTGCCGGGGAAGGTGTAAGTAAACTGTCCCATAGTCCACACGTTCCTTGTCGTTTTTTGCTGTCCTTCACCAACACGATGTCGCCCACTCGTATGTTGCGATGAGTTGTGTTCCACTTCCGTCGATTCTGTAGGGTAGGAAGGTATTTGCTCCTCCAGCGAGTCCAGAACTTGTTGGCGAGGATTTGTACTTGTCTCCACTGGCTCCTGAAGATGTCGTTGTCGTTGAAATCACCCGGAGGAGGTGCACCAATCTTCTGCGTAAGTAGCATCGCAGGGGTGAGGATAAACGGCGAGTCGGTGTCTGCAGACACTGGAACAAGAGGTCTCGCATTCATGATCGCCGATACCTCTGCCACGAGTGTGCACACAACTTCGCGGGAGAAGCGAGTGGTCTCATGTAGCAACATGGAGTTTATGATTCGACGCGCCACTCCGATCATGCATTCCCAAACTCCTGCGCAAGTGAGGACGGGAAACTCACTTCCAAGTCTAAGGTCGACCTGGCTCGCCATCCTCCATGCCACTCCGCTTTGAAGAATGTGTGAATCGACGCGTCGCCTTGTACAAGCGAGCTGACGAACCCACCGTGGAGAAGCCGAAACCCTACGATGACGGGCAAGTGTGCATAAGGACCGACTATGTCGTGACGAAAACGCTACGGTCCTGCGGTCCTGTCCTACCAAACTCACTGGTTGACCTCTTGAACACTGGTGATCGTGATGAGGAAGAAGATGGAGGAGGAAGACGAGTTTGACTTTGAAGATTTCAGTGAAAGCGATGGTGAATGATGTTCTGACAATTATCATTTAGAAGCCCATGAGAGGTTGATGTGCGGCGGTTCAGAAAAGATCATTCTGAGTTGCTATTTACCTAGATCAATAAATGAGTTGGTAAATGAACTTAGTGGAATTTGTGTATCCATAGTACATTGAATTGATACTCAGCTTAATAGTTACCCACAAAACAACACGATTTCTTAAGTTAATGCGTTCAAAAACCTTCTCAACGTACCTGCAATATTGTCTAAGATACAGCGAAAACTCTCATTTTCTGTAATGGTGGCACTTTAGAATTTGCATAACCTGTCAATGACTCACGTAATTAATTCATGAAAAGTCTTGAAATGATCTTTGTCCATGAAAACATGGGCCAGGACACCTCATTTGTGCAGTTACGTGCAATATTGACCGACATATAGTGAAAGATAGATTTGTCAAAAATGGCAGCACTAATTTACATAAAAATGATACGCGGGACATTTGTGACCGTTTTATACGTATTTGTTACCGATTTTGTGATACCGAAAAACCATGGGGTCCAACTAGTCTAACCTAAATACATATAATAGTATGTAAGCCGACGACAGCCAGTTAGATAGGTACGCGCCAGTGAACACAATTCAATTATATATTATGTGTACCACGCACAAGGCGTCACTGGGGTGACAGAGCTTTGAGCGTGGCAACCACCATGTGTATGGAACGCGCCATCGCAGCATCTGTCATTATTGTATAGAGTATAGAAGGGCAAAGAGCACCCAAAAGGGGCGAAGCGGACCCCACCTAAATTGTAAGATATACGTTTTAGCGATCCTATCTATCGATTTATAGAAGCACTATGCCGCCCAAACCATCTTGGTGGCAATTATTTCAGGAAAAACCGAAATCGAAGTAAGTTACACAAATTAGCATTTTTCGTCCATATTACTGTAAAACATTAACAGCTTTAGGCGTTCTCAGCGACTTTACTTGTTAAGAAACCAATTATGCGAATTATTTACATGAAAGTATAGTATCGTATACTAGTAAAGACGCATTGCGTTTTTGTCGGCGATAATGCCATATAGGTCATTTACATCAACTTTGACGAACAATGTCATTGACATTAAACATTTCGATGTCTCTGATTCATTTTAATGAATATACACTCGACCCTAGTGTTAAACCAGTATAGTTTACAAACTCCACAAGGACAAGTTTTGCGCGCGCTCTTGAAAATACCTATAATCACGGATGTTTAACAAAATATGGGCAAACATCAGAAAATCTACATTATAACACTGCATTTGGTAGTCTCGATTAACCAGTGTCCGTGTGGTGGCAGCACTTTTCAGACCCAGTGTCCGTGTGGTGGCAGCACTTTTCAGCCCCTCAACTCCGCCTGGAATATTAATGGCCTGCCGATGCGACCGACAGGGCGGCCTTACCCCAGATCAGGGTAGAGACGCTGATTGTTTCACAGGCCGAATTTTAAATACTGTAATGCTATATTATAAAAAAAACTATTCAAAATTAAACGTATATTAGAAAATAGAACTACTAATTTGCAGTTGTTTATAAAATAGGAATTACGGCAGGATTAACCAGAATCCGTGAGGTGGAAGCACTGTTTAACCCTACACGGATAACGGAATGAAACGCCGGTAAGGTTACTAGACTGTCTTCTCAGCGAAGTTACGCAGCCGAGCGACAGTCACTTAAGCGAGACTATGAATTTGGTGAGTACCACTGTATACTACTACGATGCACGAAGTCACCCAAACCTGTAGCTTGCTCTAGTAACGTATCGCTAAATATATGGCTATCACGCGACACGCTTAACGCCCCCATGCCCATATGCTTTGAACGAGAACGGCCATTTTGTTTTCTTGAACTTTCCAGCGTTTACATGAGTAGGTGGCGCCATCTGGCGGCAGTAATAGGATGTATGCTACATTAGAGGTGGGTGGGGAAGATAATATAGGGTCATGGTGGTGTACGGTTGACATCATTATGCGTGCGTGCGTGCGTGCGAGCGTGCGAGCGTGCGTGCGTGCGTGCGTGCGTGTGCGTGCGTGCATGCATGTATGAACATAATGAAAACAACACGATAGTAGACAAGTGCACACGTATTTTATTGACTACATATCTCATTGGCGTATGTTGTGGTAATTGGAATCGATTATGCAATATGTTATTCTACATTGTATTATGCACATTGTCCGCGGTTTTGTGCGAATAAAACTGTTAACATCGATCAACCAGTTAAAATCGATCTACCATTTTAACTAGCCAGGTATGCGTCGAATGTCATACCGGACAATTTACACGTGTCCCAGTTCTTAAACAACACCTTAGGGAAAGCAAAATATGCAACATCCTTCTGAAGACAGTTTAAGTTACGCGTTCATGTGTTTCCGAACTCTGCCGTCTGTTCATGTAGAGCTGGCTGGCTGGCTCGCTGGCTCGCTGGCTGGCTCGCTGGCTGGCTGGCTCGGCTGGCTGGCTGGCTGGCTGGCTGGCTGGATGGCTGGCTGGCAGGCTGGCAGGCTGGCTGGCTGGCTGGCATGCTAGCAGTCTGACATTGTGGGATTTGTTGGTTCGACATATCTAAAATCATTTACAAAATGGCTCAACCATATGAAAACCACTATGTGTACACAACACTTTTGTATGATATTAACTTTTGATTTCTCATTCATACACATATACACGTGTACATGAGCACGTACCTGCACATAAGCATACACACACACACACACTCTCTCTCTCTCTCTCTCACACTCTCATCTCACTCACACACACACACACACACACACACACACACACACACACACACACACACACACACACACACCACACACACACACACACACACACACACACACACACACACACACACACACACACACACACACACACACACACACACACACACACACACACACACACACACACACACACACACACACACACACACACACACACACACACACACACACACACACAACCAAAACACACACACACACACACACACACACACACACACACACACACACACACACACACACACACACACACACACACACACACACACACAACACACACAGTACTATTTCACGTGTAGACTGTGGGAAAGTTAAACATCAATGGGTTGTTCTGTTAACTCTGCTCGCCTCGCCATTATTGCCAATCAATATAGTTTAGAAACTGGATGATTTGTTTACAATTTGAACGTGAATCTTTCAAATACCGAACGTTGTTCCGAGCTTAATAAAGTAACTAAACATAAATTGGCAGGCAAACCTTCAACATAGACATTGTAGTCATAAGAACGTAATATTAAATGAAAACATTAAACCTTGGAGCTGGCGCCCAGGCTTTAAGAGAACGAATGGCCCGAAATCACACGCCTGTTTTTGGTGCATGTATTTCGTTTTGAAGATATTAACCTTAAAATATACTATCTTAATCATTTACGGATATATATATATATATATATATATATATATATATATATATATATATATATATATATATATATATATATATATATATATATATATATACATATACATTATAAAGTTACGGTTATCAGTACTTACAGTCCATCTCCTTGAACGTGTTACGTTGTAATTACATTTACTTACCGATAAACTTCCTACGCTTTCAAAAAGTTTGTCGTTCGTGGATGCTTCATCCTTCGGAGCCGCTGCTTTTTGTGGGTAGCTGAAGTTGGTAGTGTCACCATTACCATCATTATAATAATCACCATCATCACCATCACCATTACCATCACATTCACCATCACCATCACCATCACCATCACCATCACCATCACCATCACCATCACCATCACCATCACCATCACCATCACCATCACCATCACCATCACCATCACCATCACCATCACCATCACCATCACCATCACAATTTTTACCGTCATCAACATCGTCGTGGTGGAAAGAATGAGGAAATATGAGAAACAGCGGAAAAAGCATTGCACAAGCGAAAACATAAAGCATAGCCCCTGTTACCATCAGTGAACACTTCCACTTCACAGAGAGTCAAGCTCTTTGTGGAGTTCAGCTGGATGAAGAGAAAGCGACCGTCGGTTCCGTTCGCACAAGTCAGGGTGACTCTGTCGCCGAAAGCTCCGTGGTGCGTGGCACACAGTGTGTACGGCGACTCGTCCGGTCTCCGGGCAGTCGTGGCTCGGACGTCGGTCAAGCCGACGATGAAGTCACGAAGTCTGTCCCCTAAGGAAACAAAATACCAGTACGTTAAGTGTCAGAAATATCAGAAATGAAACAAATTGTTTTATGATTGATATGTTTACAAATTTATTTAATATAGTTATGAAGTCGATACGCAAAGGAAATGAAAAAAACTGCACGTTAATGGGATTATTTTGGAAACGAAAGGAATTTTGCCGTGTACCAAATTTTACTGAAAAAGGAATCTTTGAGAACACAACACTTTGTAATTTACAAAACATTCTTTATATTTAACTGTTTTAACCCTTCATTTCATTAGGATTATATTTTATTAATCATGATTGATCCTGATAATATATCGAAGAAGAATCCAGTTCACGGAGTTTCTAGTTTGGGCACGATCCGCATAAATTTTATCCGTATATGACGTGGTTATTAGTGATTAATAAATCATGATTATAACGAAATAATGACCTAGAATTAGACGAAATTATTACATTAAAAGGATTGCGTATATTACAGAGAGTGTATCTTAAAGAGTCCCTTTTCGTAATAATTTGATACATGAAGTAATCACTTTCGGGTCCCAATGGATTGCTATAATAATATCAGAAATGAAACTAATTATTGTCTCATCGGTCGGTGTACAGGTAGATGTATTTAAAATAGAATCGTTTAAATTGTAGCCAACAACATATTTAGATAAGTATTGATGACATATTTTCAACTCGTTCAATAACATAATGCAAGTATTGAAAATACGAATTACATAACCTGCGTATGGTACCATTATTACGCATTTCTTCGACCGGCATGTTTATGTAATGGTGCTATATTTCTGTAAACAAATGTATAACATCAAGATGGTGAGTGTATACAAAATACATTTACCATTATTAATTATCTTCATCTTTATTCTCGTCTCTCGTCATTCTGTTATTAAAAGTATTAGTTATACATAACTGATGATGATTAGCCTAACAGGTAGAATTGAACCTACGATGGTACATCCGGTTGAGGATGCAGAGTGATTGTACAAGCACTGTTCTCCCAAAGTCGACCATCCACCAAGCGTTCGTGTCTTCGAGTGTGTGTGTACAGCACTCTTGCAACATAAACGAAATACGTTAGCACAGCATACGTGATCACTAATGAGAATTTGTGTAGTGCTGCCTGGTTCTTTATTTATACTTGTTTCGACACATACTGATACCGGTTATTTGGCTGTTTAGCCTATGATCATCAGCGTTAACCCGTAGCTTTGGAACAACGCAACGAAACATTTTGTATCATAGTTAACATTCACAGTATCAACAGAGTGCATGGTAGATGTGTTAACGTTTGTACCATGTCACTGGGAATGCAGGAAAGCATATAACATATATATATATATATATATATATATATATATATATATATATATATATATATATATACATATATACATACATACATACATGCATGGTATGATTTTCAATGTTGTTGGCTTAGCATAATACGTTTTTGTTGGCGAATTATTTTTAAATATTGAGGTTAATGATCTACTTTCAGTAAGGAAATATTACAGAATTGTCAGACCACATACACACTTGATTATAATTTATAGCATCAGTTGAGATAGTTGATTGAATCTATTAATTACGTTACCGTGTGGATATTCATTTTGGTCGTAGTTGCCATCGACGGCTTTCACAGCCTCATGCCTTCTAGTAGCCTCGTCCCCATAATAGATTGAACTCTGCAACGTAAATATCGAAACAAACTTATATGCACAGCATTGTTTAGTATGACAATGCTACCATTACATATGCCTAATTATATACATCAATACATTTATTGTATCGATGTTTGTATTACTTCGTTTGAAATGTATCGCCCGACTTTATATATCCCGATATCAAATGGCTTTCGTTTCATAAATATTTATGTTTGGGCTGTTTTATTTTTTAAATTAAATACTTATCTCTACTTTCAACTGTGTATATGTAGGAATGTATGTATGTGTGTACTTGTACGAATGTATGTATTCATGTATGTATGTATGTATGTATGTATGCATGTATGTATGTATGTATGTATGTATGTATGTATGTATGTATGTATGTATGTATGTATGTATGTATGTATGTATGTATGTATGTATGTATGTATGTATGTATGTATGTATGTATGTATGTATGTATGTATGTATGTATGTATGTATGTATGTATGTATGTATGAATGCATATATATATATATATATATATATATATATATATATATTATGTATATATGTATGTATGTATGTATGTATATATGTATTTATGTATGTATGTATGTATGTTTGTATGTATGTATGTATGTATGTGTGTATGTACGTATGTATGTATGTACGTACGTACGTACGTGCGTGCGTACGTATGAATGAACGTATGTTTGTAAAACTACAACATGTGCTAACCTAACATAATCACGTTTGTTTTTCAAAACGTTATGCTTCAAAGCCTTTCAAGAATACTTCTTTGTAACGACGTTATGTTCTACGTCTATCTGTTATTCCCTAAAAAATTTCATTCATATATATATATATATATATATATATATATATATATATATATATATATATATATATATATACAGGGTTGCTGAATCTCCTTATACAAAATGTTAATTTCAAGACTTGTGTGTATTTTAGTGTTGTTGCTCTAACGTGTAGTTAGTGTCAGAAGCACTAATTCCTGAAGGAAACCCACGTTAAGTTAGAGCCACACCTACCTGGAAGGCAACTTTCCCCAGCGCGACGTTGACGGTGACGGAGCAAACATCTGCACAACGATCAGAAAGGTATGGGTAAATTCTTGTACAGCGCAGTGTCCAAGCCTCGGGATTATTCAAAGCGCTTTACACTTTACTCCCTGTCTGACATGTTCAATGTAACACCATATCGATCTCTCTGAGAAGAATCTAGCCATGCTGCAATTAATGTGCGAAGACTAATTGTACTATTTGACGCAGCAACACATAACTCCAAATCGGGTTCTTTTGTTCAAGAGGCCGAAGCTCAAACCACTGCGCTAAGATTCCGCACAACAGGGACGACAATGCAGTTTGTACCGGAATTACAACCTTTTCAGCTAAATTGTGTAGCTACCCTAGTTATGATGGTTTCTAGTTGAAACATAAATCTGCAACACTAACTACAGTTATGGTAATAGTAGTGGTCTAACACTAATCGAAAAACCGTATTTTTGAATGTTTATTTTGTATTGTGTTACGTACGTCATATATCGTGGTGGCGTTGACAAGGACAGAGAGAATGTTGTACTTACTCGTGAAGAGACCAACAAGAAGAAGACAGACCACCGTCTTTGTCGGCGTCATCCTCGCCGCTGACGTTGGGGGCGGGTCAGACGTCTTTGGGGACACAGCGAAGCTTCGTCCTGTCGAAGTACTTGACTCGACGGCAATGAAGAGGCAACGGTGAACTGCTGCGGCAATGACCGTCGGACTTGTGACGACTAGCTGGTGATAGTTGACGCTATTATAATCAAAACAGTTACCAGTTGCCAATTGGATAATTGATGAGTCTGCCTGCATCCGGGCAGTACACATGTGCTCCGTCCTGATGACGCACTCAACTCGACAATGGCGAGGCAACTTTGAACTGCTGCAGCAACGACTGTCGGACTTGTCGTGACTGAGAGGACGTTGACGCGAATGAATATTGCAGTTATGAATATTGACGCGTATGAATATTGCAGAATATTGTAGTTTGGGATGTTCGTGGTTTTGTTTCGGATACATTTTCGATAACTATATGACGTTGTCAGTTGGATAATTGATGAGTCTGTCTGCAGCCAGTTGTTCCTGAAGAATAACAAGTGTATAGTTTACAGTTGGCAGTAACCAATTCAGTGAAACGCTGGCGGTGTTTTCGGGGTTTGGATGGAAATATAATGAGTTAGTTTTTTCATGGTGTAGTTTTTCCACGGCTGGCCGCAATTTGACCGGCAAATAACAAGTTGCACAAAGAAATTGTATACATTGCACGCCATTACAAAGACAACTACTAATACATCCATTAAATACACGGAATCAACCGAAGTTGGATCGCCATTTATACCGTATATACGTATAATTTGCTCCTTAGCCAATCAACATGTTTTTCAGTAGGGGTTCAATATGCGTACATACATACCAAGGATCAAGTATATACTATAAGCTAAGGAGCAACAGCGTAGTCGTTACGAGCAGTTAGCAGAAACAGTACCGTGGCGCTGTTCTAACATAAACACATTTTAGGCTAAGAGTTGCGTTTGTTTGCGATTTTCTAAATATTACATCAGTCTGTGAAACGTAATCTTCACTTAGTGCCGTTTCCCACAGATATGCCCACGAACACGCTCCCCGTCACGCAGTGTGTGCATGTGCATGTGCATGTGCATGTGCATGTGCATGTGCATGTGCATGTGCATGTGCATGTGCATGTGCATGTGCATGTGCATGTGCATGTGCATGTGCATGTGCATGTGCATGTGCATGTGCATGTGCATGTGCATGTGCATGTGCATGTGCATGTGCATGTGCATGTGCATGTGCATGTGCATGTGCATGTGCATGTGCATGTGCATGTGCATGTGCATGTGCATGTGCATGTGCATGTGCATGTGCATGTGCATGTGCAAGTGTGTGGCTGTGTCATTGTGCATGTGTTTGTGTTTGTATGTGTTTGTGTGTGTTTGTGTGTGTTTGTGTGTGTGTTGTGTGTGTTTGTGTGTGTGTTTGTGTGTTTGTGTGTTTGTGTGTGTGTGTGTGTGTGTGTGTGTGTGTGTGTGTGTGTGTTGTGTGTGTGTGTGTGTGTGTGTGTGTGTGTGTGTGTGTGTGTGTGTGTGTGAGGAGAGTGCGTGAGGGCATATGTTAGTGTGAATGTGCCTGTACATTATTTAAGCATAATACATTATGCTCGTTGGAGAGCAGCGTCGGGTTACACACTGTTCCATGTATGCAGGCGTGTGGCCAGTCTGAACTGGATGTGTGAGTAGAAGGATCTTGAACTCTGCTCACAATTATTTATTATTTAGTACAACTTTGTATTATTTAGTACAACGTGAAGACCAGCGGTCTTGCGTAACAAATATGAAATAATTCAGTATAAAACGGACGATAGATTGATAACATTATATTGCATTAATTTAGGCACATATTACGTACAGTGTCTCGGCAGTGTGTTGGTAATTATTATATATATATATATATATATATATATATATATATATATATATATATATATATATATATATATATATATATATATATATACCATAATTACCAACACACTGCCGAGACACTGTGCATCGAGGGTCGTCACTCTGACGTCGGACGGAAGAAGCCGTGAAATGGAATCTGTTGTCTCACTCATATTAACCGATATCACTGAATGCATTACATTCCGTGGCTGGAACTCTACGTACAACCTTTTGGAATATTGAGCAACTCCCCGCACCAATTTTGAAAATGTCTATATAAATATGCAACCCATCTGAGTGTCCCCCTAGATACGTGCATTATTTCCGCTAGACACTTGCAAAACGACAGAGATGTGTCCACAAACAAACACTCTCATACGTAGAGAGAAACACTGTTTGTTATAAAATAACAGATGTTGCCCGTTTAAAATAGGTATTCCCTTTTGAAACAATGCCACATGTCTCTAATAGATACGCTGTAACAAATATGTTTTATCTGGTCATCGCCCAGTTGTTATAGAAAATCCTTTCCTAAAAATTGCACGCGCTCACCAAGTCACACTTACACGACATCCTCGACACGACAGCATCAATACACATTGTATACGATGTAGTAGTTGTTCTAAGTTTGAAATTTTTAGCCCGCCACATGCCAAATTGATTGCAGTATGGTGGAGAAATAAACGGAGAAAGAATTGTTTTATAACACACATATGTTGCCTGTTATCCAATATCGATCAATAAATAATATATTTTGAAACAATCAACAAAGTAAAAAGCAAACAAAAATATATAGATACCTACAGAATCAAACCAGTTTTCTGGCAATAGATAGACATAATTTTATTTATGTTCGGGAACAATCTATATTCCTCACCTGGTGCAGTCGAACTCTGACGGTTTCAATGACAGGAAGCAGAAAGACATTAATTTTTCACATGGCAATTACTAGCCTTCAACAAGGACATGCCGGACCATCCCAAGGGAGACCTCGTGTAATTATTTCGTGTAAATCTAAGTTATTGTTTCGTTAGAAATATGATTTTATAATAAACATATATCCGGATCGAGCCCAAACTAGAAATTCCGTGTAGTCGGAGTTATATGGAA
The DNA here is from genome assembly GCA_025642075.2 of Ridgeia piscesae. Classification (NCBI taxonomy): domain Eukaryota; kingdom Metazoa; phylum Annelida; class Polychaeta; order Sabellida; family Siboglinidae; genus Ridgeia; species Ridgeia piscesae. Next base: position 789,341 of record JAODUO010000028.1, read on the forward strand.
CACGCAAGGGATTCTTATTCAGTACATTACCGGGATCATTAGATATTAATAAAACATAATTCTAATGAAACGAGGGCATGAAAGAGTTAAATAAATTTAAAATTGAGTACATTACAAAGGGTTTTTATATTCCCAAAGCATAATTTTTTCATTACAATTTTGAACAAGGCAGATTCCCTTTCGTGTTCCAAAGAATCCCGTTAACGTACTGGTATTTTGTTTCCTTAGGGGACAGACTTCATGACTTCATCGTCGGCTTGACCGACGTCCGAGCCACGACTGCCCGGAGACCGGACGAGTCGCCGTACACACTGTGTACCACGCACCCCGGAGCTTTCGGCGACAGAGTCACCCTGACTTGTGCGAACGGAGCCGACGGTCGCTTTCTCTTCATCCAGCTGAACTCCACAGAGTTCTTGACTCTCTGTGAAGTGGAAGTGTTCACTGATGGTAAAAGGGGCTATGTTTTGTATGTTTTCGCGTGTGCTATGCTCTCTTCGCTGTTTCCAATTAAATAAAATGTGATTGAATGTTACTCATTGACGTCTAGAGGCACGGACGTCATCTTTCGGACGACAGAAGGAAGAAGAGAAGGACATCGAGGGTCGTCTTCCTGACTACAGACGGAAGGAGCGAGATGAGGGACGACTCTCTCTACCGCCAGAAGGAAGACGTCACTGACACCGAGGGTCGTCACTCTGACGTCGGACGGAAGAAGCCGTGAAATGGAATCTGTTGTCTCACTCATATTAACCGATATCACTGAATGCAACCCAACGTACATAAGGTAAGTCGTGTATGTGTATGTATGCGCAGGTGTATGTATGCGCATGTGTATGTATGCGCATGTGTATGTATGCGCAAATGATTGGGGGCGTATGTGCGTGCCTTAGAAAGTAATTATATTTATAAAAAAATATATATATAATATGATATATATACATATATACATATATATATATATATATATATATATATATATATATATATATATATATATATATATATATATATATATATTGTGTGTGTGTGTGTGTGTGCACGCGTGCGTGCGTGCGTGCGTGCGTGCGTGCGTGTGAGATTCGATTCCTGCCAAATGGAGCGTGTCGTTGCTGAATAGAAGCTACAGTTCGTTGTTATGTTTACCTGTTGTGTTATATAGAGATGTATGCCACTCGTTAGCAGATAGCAATGCAATGTGATGCCAGACACGGCACGCGGGCCATGTCCTTTTTATACAGTAATTAACTGATACATCTCAGTGTAACAATAAATTGGAAATAATAGTTAACAGTGGTTTTCTTTTGTTCGCTTAATTAAGGTTAAGGGTAAGGGTAAGGGTAAGGGTAAGGGTAAGGGTAAGGGTAAGGGTAAGGGTAAGGGTAAGGGTAAGGGTAAGGGTAAGGGGAAGGGGAAGGGGAAGGGGAAGGGGAAGGGGAAGGGGAAGGGGAAGGGGAAGGGGAAGGGGAAGGGGAAGGGGAAGGGGAAGGGGAAGTGAATGGGTAATTAATAGTAAGGGTATGGGTAAGGGTAATGTTTAGGGTTAAAGTTAGGATGAAGGTACTTTTGACAAGATTGACATTAGGTGTTTTACATGCATTTGTGGTTAGCAAGGAGTCACATCCTAAAAAATCCATCCTCACGGGCAAAACGCAGCACACTGTTGACGCGTGGCAGCCGGATTTGTTGCAGTGTTGCGCTTTCGCGATTTTAATTTATTTTTAATAAAAATACATGCGCGGCCTGCCGTTTGGTGAAAGTCGATCCGGGCGTGACGAATGTCACTAACGCTACGTCACAGCAGAAAGTGAATGTGGCGGTCTGCAACGTATATCCGGTTTAGAATGTCGCGTGACTTGCGCTGACAAAGGTACCTGATCAACTTTGACCCAGTGCCAGAATATCGCGATTGAGATCATAACCCAAGCGGCGAGTTTTTACATAACCAACTGTTCGTGTGTTGTAGCGACGGCCTACTTGTCGGCTACGGTGCAGTGTCGCACGAACGCGTGTTTACGCAATTTCAGCTACATGCATGCCAAGCTGACATATATATATATATATATATATATATATATATATATATATATATATATATATATAAATTTATATATAATTAATATATATATATATATATATATATATATATATATATATATATATATATATATATATATATATATATATATAAATTTACATATATATAAACGCGGGGATGTTTGTCTAAAACGACATCCGCTGTACGAATAGCGATGACAACCGCGGCTGTGACGAAGCCATAAGATGCACAACGCTCTGAGACAAGTACAGTCAGAACAAATTACAAATACGCTAATAACAAGGTTGTATTATGTTTACTATTAATAATAATAATAATTATAAACAAATAAGCCATAGACATTAACCTTTGACATAGGCCAAATACGAAGTCCATGTAAAAACACTCAAAACGAGCTGGGACGACATCCTGGACCGGATATACATTCCAGACTGGTAAGCTACGGACCGAAAGTAGGCGCTAACCTTTGACATGTACGAGTCATGCGCAATGTTGCAAAGTTGATAAACGGAAGTAGGGCGACGTTGTGGACCGGATGAAGTTCCAGACTGTCAGGCTTTTGGCGCATGCAAATTATGCGTTTTGCCAAACCTGGGCCCGATCGAATCTGGGTCCACCACACAGGTAATTAAGCGGCGTGACGTCATGACTTCGCTTTTCCAGAAAAATGTTGACACGCGGCAGGCAATTTTGAAACCTTAATAAAACAACGTAAATATATACCCTATTTGCTGATACATCCATGGATGGCACAGTTAACTTTACTAAGATATATACATAAATTACATTCCGTGGCTGGAACTCTACGTACAACCTTTTGGAATATTGAGCAACTCCCCGCACCAATTTTGAAAATGTCTATATAAATATGCAACCCATCTGAGTGTCCCCCTAGATACGTGCATTATTTCCGCTAGACACTTGCAAAACGACAGAGATGTGTCCACAAACAAACACTCTCATACGTAGAGAGAAACACTGTTTGTTATAAAATAACAGATGTTGCCCATTTAAAATAGGTATTCCCTTTTGAAACAATGCCACATGTCTCTAATGGATACGCTGTAACAAATATGTTTTATCTGGTCATCGCCCAGTTGTTATAGAAAATCCTTTCCTAAAAATTGCACGCGCTCACCAAGTCACACTTACACGACATCCTCGACACGACAGCATCAATACACATTGTATACGATGTAGTAGTTGTTCTAAGTTTGAAATTTTTAGCCCGCCACATGCCAAATTGATTGCAGTATGGTGGAGAAATAAACGGAGAAAGAATTGTTTTATAACACACATATGTTGCCTGTTATCCAATATCGATCAATAAATAATATATTTTGAAACAATCAACAAAGTAAAAAGCAAACAAAAATATATAGATACCTACAGAATCAAACCAATTTTCTGGCTATATATAGACATAATTTTATTTATGGGAACAATCTATATTCCTCATCTGGTGCAGTCGAACTCTGACGGTTTCAATGACAGGAAGCAGAAAGACATAAATTTTTCACATGGCAATTACTAGCCTTCAACACGGACATGCCGGACCATCCCAAGGGAGACCTCGTGTAATTATTTCGTGTAAATCTAAGTTATTGTTTCGTTAGAAATATGATTTTATAATAAACATATATCCGGATCGAGCCCAAACTAGAAATTCCGTGTAGTCGGAGTTATGTGGAACACGCAAGGGATTCTTATTCAGTACATTACCGGGATCATTAGATATTAATAAAACATAATTCTAATGAAACGAGGGCATGAAAGAGTTAAATAAATTTAAAATTGAGTACATTACAAAGGGTTTTTATATTCCCAAAGCATAATTTTTTCATTACAATTTTGAACAAGGCAGATTCCCTTTCGTGTTCCAAAGAATCCCGTTAACGTACTGGTATTTTGTTTCCTTAGGGGACAGACTTCATGACTTCATCGTCGGCTTGACCGACGTCCGAGCCACGACTGCCCGGAGACCGGACGAGTCGCCGTACACACTGTGTACCACGCACCCCGGAGCTTTCGGCGACAGAGTCACCCTGACTTGTGCGAACGGAGCCGACGGTCGCTTTCTCTTCATCCAGCTGAACTCCACAGAGTTCTTGACTCTCTGTGAAGTGGAAGTGTTCACTGATGGTAAAAGGGGCTATGTTTTGTATGTTTTCGCGTGTGCTATGCTCCCTTCGCTGTTTCCAATTTTCCACATTCTGGCCACGATGAGGGTGCAGATGATTTTGACGATGACGGTCTTGATGGTGATGGTGACGTTGTTGGTGAGGTTATGATGATTGCGATGTTGGTGGCGATGTTGATGATGATGTTGATGGTGGTGATGGTAATGTTAATGATGACAATACTATCTTAGTTATTCCCACGAAATGCAGCGGTGCCGAGGGAAGCAGTGACTGACAGGTGCATCCATCAACGACGGCCTGTTCGAATGTCTATGGAGTATATCAGTAAGTACATATAAACACAACACAAAGGAAACGTACTATAATAGTGTACGCATGGAAGAAAGTAGACATATAATAAATGTGATGAAATATTTTGTTTAAGCAGCAACATAGGAATTTACATATACCTTATATATGTATTAAAATATTAATAGCAAAAACAAAAAAATTGTTTTTCATGTTCATACCGAGACGTTTCTTTTACTGGAATAAAATGTGATTGAATGTTACTCATTGACGTCTAGAGGCACGGACGTCATCTTTCGGACGACAGAAGGAAGAAGAGAAGGACATCGAGGGTCGTCTTCCTGACTACAGACGGAAGGAGCGAGATGAGGGACGACTCTCTCTACCGCCAGAAGGAAGACGTCACTGACACCGAGGGTCGTCACTCTGACGTCGGACGGAAGAAGCCGTGAAATGGAATCTGTTGTCTCACTCATATTAACCGATATCACTGAATGCAACCCAACGTACATAAGGTAAGTCGTGTATGTGTATGTATGCGCAGGTGTATGTATGCGCATGTGTATGTATGCGCATGTGTATGTATGCGCAAATGATTGGGGGCGTATGTGCGTGCCTTAGAAAGTAATTATATTTATAAAAAATATATATATAATATGATATATATACATATATATATATTTATATATGTTTACACATATATATATATATATATATATATATATATATATATATATATGTACATATACGTTAACTGTGGATATATATATATATATATATATATAATATATATATATATATATATATATATACACACACACACACACACACACACACACACACACACACACACACACACACACACAAAGACAGTGAAAGGGAAAGAGAGAGAGACATATGCAGAGGCACAGACTGAGATAGAGACAGATACACCCAAACATACACAGACAAAAGACACAGACACAGACACAGACACAGACACAGACACAGACACAGACACAGACACAGACACAGACACAGACACAGACACAGACACAGACACAGACACAGACACAGACACAGCACACAGACACAGACACAGACACAAACAACAGACACAGAAAGAGAGAACGAGAGAGAGAGAGAGAGAGGGGGGGTTACTGTAGGATCGCAAACATTATGTACTTGTCTAAGTTGACTATTTTTCTGACCACTAGTCCTACAAGTATCCCAGCCGGCAGTCAGCGAACCATCCAGCGACCCATCCAGCCAGCCATCCAGCCTGCCATCCAGCCTGCCATCCAGCTTGCCTTCCAGCCACCCAGCCATCCAGGCAGCCAGACAGTCAGACAGCCAAACAGTCAGCCAGCCAGCCAGCCAGCCAGCCAGCCAGCCAGCCAGCCAGCCAGCCAGCCAGCCAGCCAGCCAGCCAGCCAGCCAGCCAGCCAGCCAGCCAGCCAGCCAGCCAGCACAGCCAGCCAGCCAGCCAGCCAGCCAGCCAGCCAGCCAGCCAGCCAGCCAGCCAGCCAGCCAGCCAGCCAGCCAGCCAGCCAGCCAGCCAGCCAGCCAGCCAGCCAGCCAGCCAGCCAGCCAGCCAGCCAGCCAGCCAGCCAGCCAGCCAGCCAGCCAGCCAGCCAGCCAGCCAGCCAGCCAGCCAGCCAGCCAGCCAGCCAGCCAGCCAGCCAGCCAGCCAGCCAGCCAGCCAGCCAGCCAGCCAGCCAGCCAGCCAGCCAGCCAGCCAGCCAGCCAGCCAGCACAGACCAGCAAAAAAGAGCGACAGACAAGCAAGCAAGCCAGCAAGACAGCACAGCCAGAGCAGAACAGCCAGCACCAGCCAGCCACCAGCAGAGCGAATAAGCATGCACAGCAAAGCACAGCTAAAAGACAGCACAGCACGCCAGCTAGCTTCAAAAGCAGCCACACATGCACCCTTAATAATGTATTGTGTGTACACTTGGGACACAGGGTGGCAAACGTAGTTGAGTGCGTGAACATAGATTTTCAGCACAACGTTGACAGCAGCGATGGATGTTGAGACGTTAATAATGTAGTGTCTATTACCATAGCAACACAATATTGTAGTGTTACTGACGAATATACCCCACGCACTCATTCACACAAAACACACGCTTTTATAATGTATACGCACATGCACGCAAACATAAGCTTTTTCACACAAACACACACACAATCAATTTCTCATACACACAAACACAAACACACACCAAAACACACGCACACGCACACGCACACGCACACGCACACGCACACGCACACGCACACGCACACGCACACGCACACGCACACGCACACGCACACGCACACGCACACGCACACGCACGCGGAGTGCGTTAAGGATTAAGTAGACATTGTTGCAAAACAGAATGTCGTTGCAGATGCAAGTGCTACCAGGTCGGCTTGCTGTGCATAGTATTGTGTAGCTGCACATGTTAAGATTAGTGTGCATAATGATGCCCATGTGAGCAATTATAATGTACGTAATGTCATTGAATTCACAGTGTGCGTCAACCATTGATGATAACAATTGTGGTGAAGAGTGGCGATCTCTTGTTTTTTATCTTCGTATTTCTTATAATGCACACTAAGTAACAGAAACAAGCTTCTGATGCATTTTGGAGTTACATATTTGATTTCAGCGTGTTATATGACACATGGCGTGATTAAAAGATCATTGAAATCGGTCCATAAGATCACATTTTATGGTGTTTATGGGATTTTTACGTTGAGTATGGCCGCCATTTTCAAGATTTTTTATTTGTAGTTGGCCAACCGGATTGGTTCAATTGAATTACTCGTTATCCAAACGAAGGCAATTGTATCCAAGATACTTTGCAACTTTGCGTAAAGCAAAATGATCTAACTTTCGAAAAGGTCACTAACGACAATTGTACACATACGACGAGTATTTACCGAATTGGATCTATCGTATCTGATCTAATCATCGAAATGTTGTGTGTCCGTTAACAATAACGATATATTTTCGTTTAATTGTCTGACCCATTTCACGAAGCTAAGCCTCTTGTGATCAATGTGCATTAAAGATATTTGATAGAAAATGCATGAATGACATGTGTGATGTTGCGGCCGCAACTTGAATCATCATTTAACCATATTTAAACAAAAAATAACATGATTGCCACGTAGAGTATCAACTCTAGGTGGACTAGAAAACCCTTTGGATTATCGAGAGTTCATCCCATCTATCAAAGTGTATTCCTCTCTTCTCAGGATATATTGATTTGATATTTATTTTATATCGATATATATATATATATATATATATATATATATATATATTCATGTGTAGATTCTCCACTTTGCTATAAAATAAATAAATATATAGGTTTACTGCATGACGACTTAGAGAACTACTGGCCTGCGTCTAGCAGTTAGCCTTTCCTGGCAAAGCTAATTTTCTATTTACTTTTCGTATATGTGCTCCGTGAAGTGGCAGCACTTTTCAGCCCCTCAAGATACTTTGAATTTGTTATAAGTGCTATTCTTGAAGTAGTCACGATACAAATATTCGCAAAGGATCTGCGAACGGCAAAGCAATACGAAGACTAGCGTAAAGAATTTTTCGGAATGAGATTTCTCCGTTAGTTTGGTCACAACGTCGCCAACATATATTAATAAATATTGAGTAATTCGTGACACTGATGTGCATTTGTCAATTTTATTTGATCATTGTAATTGCATACAACATGTCAAAAAATGGGTCTACCAGCCTCCGTCCCCTTATATAAGCACGTTTAACGTCACTTGAATCATATTCTCAGTTGTATAATAACACTGCATGGTACAGTCGAATGCAATAGCAATGGCGTGCCAATCTAATGTATTTTCAAAAACAAAATACATTATTTCTTTATAATGTTTATAAAATAGTTCAAACACCCTGGACATGATTATAAAATATTAATATTATTATACGATTTGGATGTGGGGATGGTTCCATAATCAGTCACATTCGGAATGCATTTCAAAATTTATATGTAGTTTATTTAGAGAAGGGAAGACGTTATTGCTCAACGCATTTTACACTTTATATCTTGAAATTAACACTATCTCGGCCTTTTTGGGAAGCATTCAGCCATGCTGCAATTAATGCGCAAAAACTATCCGTACACACATGCACCACTGTGAACAGTCAGGTATTCGTCATACAGCTGAGTGAACTGTAGTAATGCTTAGTGAAAAACCTTGCCCAAAATTTGACATGGCATACATGATTCGAGCCGGGTTCTCATAGTCGAGAGTCCGAAGCTTTGGCCACTGGACCACAGCGCTACCATTAACAAAATGATGGGTACCAAGCTTCGCTCCAGTTTTTTTGATACCTTCTTCGGAAATACTATATCGGGAAATGCTATATTGAGTGCATCGATATTGTGACAAACACTTGTTATTGATTGCATCGTTGTTTATACGAATGTTTATAATCAAAACAGTGTCAGTATTATAGAAAAAGAATGTACACATTATTTAGATTACTGACCTGTCAACGTCGAAAGCGCCCGAGCCTGACTATAGAACAAGGAGGATATTGATATATGGTCATTGTCAGTACTAATCCATTCTGTGAGCAAGAAAAAGTTGTGATCTCTGCCAGGGCCATGGGGACACCTAGTTCCAATTGTTTTCTTTAGTAATTAGCACTGCTAGATGAATAACAAATTGACCACTAGTTCTTTCCTGGGTACAGACACTGACCACCATCACGTTACTGACCTGTCAACGTCGAAAGCTTAGCCACGTCCACAGTACCGAGTACATGCTGACAGATAACAGATCGTGTCAGATGTTCGGCTGACGATGTGTGGGTTTATCCAAATAAACGACGTCGTCATGCCCATTCATCATAAGCATGTCCGTGATAAATATTACCATATTTCTTATTTCTCTTAAATACTGTGATCCTACGGCAACTGTGTCCTATTGAAATGTTGTCATGTTTACTTCCGGGAAACGCCTGGCGCCGAGGCGTCACCTAGCGACCGTGATTGTAACCTTGATGAAACGAAAGCGCCACGTGGTGGCCAAATCAAATAAAGTGTCTCTTTAAGACCTTGGTGTCGTGTAATGCCATCAGCGGAAAGTAGCGCCACGGTGCGGTTTCTGCTAACTGGCCGCGTTGTAGGTCCGATAATTATACAGTGTACATGCAATCACCTTGTCACATTAAAAGGTTAAGCCATTTAAAATCAACCTACTTTGTTGTGATTCTTGGAACTTTTTGGAAATAATCTTTGATATCTGGAAATAGCCTATATCAGTATATATATATATATATATATATATATATATATATATATATATATATATATATATATATATATATATATATATATATAACACACACACATTGAACGCTTACTGAAAAATACGTTGATACACTAACGAAATAATGAGAACTATTAACTATTATATACGCCAGATATGGCGATCTAACTACGGTTGATTCCGTGTATGTTTATTAAGCTGTCATTTTCCGGCCAGCTATTGAAGCCTGTCTGGCGGTTGTTGGCGCGTGGATGAATAGTTCTAAACGTGCAAAGCTGAACCAATAAAATAGCGAACGCGTTGTGTTTAATCTTTGTTAGTGCGGCTGCTAGCTCGTTCTTTGCTTGGGTGGTGAGTGCCCATGTTTCCTTGCCGTATGTCATTGCTAGAAGTATGCATGCAACTTGTCTATTCAAGCAGGTTCCAGTGTTACCCTTGAAGATGTCGCTAATTCCTTAACCATTTCTTTGTAGCTCATGTGGTGTATTAACTCATATGAGTATGTCTTCGGCGAAGCGAAGATGACTACGATATTCGCAGTCTGTCTTCAAGCTTCTGGTTTTCCAAGTCAGTCGTCGGAATATGCTTTCGAGTGCTGCCGTGAACAGCTTGGGCGATATGGCATTATTTCGTTAGTGTATCAACGTATTTTTCAGTAACGGTTCAATGTATGTATATAAATGCTGGTATAAGCTATTTCCAGATATCAAAGATTATTTCCAATTAGTTCCAAAAATCACAGCAAAAAAGGTTGATTTTAAATGGCTTAACCTTTTAATGTGACTTAACTTTAAGGTGATTGCATGTACACTGTATAATTATCGGACCTACAAGGCGGTCAGTTAGCAGAAACCTCACCGTGGCGCTGCTTTCCGCTAGATGGCATTACACGACGCCAAGGCCTTTAAAGACACACTTTATTGGATTTGGCCACCACGTGGCGCTTTTGTTTCATCAAGGTTACAATCACGGTCGCTAGGTGAGTTCTCGGCGCCAGGCGTTTCCCGGAAGTAAACATGGCAACAATTCAATAGGGCACAGTTGCCGTAGGATCATGGAAGTTAAGAGAAAGAAGAAATACGGTAGTATTTATCACGAACATGGTTATGATGAATGGGCATGACGACGTCGTTTATTTGGATAAACCCACACATCGTCAGCCGAGCATCTGACACGACGTGTTATCTCAATATATGTCAGCATGTACTCGGTACTGTGTACTCGACGTTGACAGATCAGTAACGTGATAGTGGTCAGTATATGTACAAAGGAAATAAATAGTGGTCAATTTGTTATTCACCTAGCAGTGCTAATTACTAAAGAAAACAATTGGAACTAGGTGTCCCCATGGCCCTGGCAGAGATCACAACTTGTTCTTGCTCACAGAATGGATTAGTACTGACAATGACCATATATCAATATCCTCCTTGTTCTATAGTCAGGCTCGGGCGCTTTCGACGTTGACAGGTCAGTAATCTAAATAATGTGTACATGCTTTTTCTATAATACTGACATTGTTTTGATTATAAACATTCTATAAAAAACGGTGCAATCAATAACAAGTCTTTGTCACAATATCGATGCACTCAATATAGAATTTCCCGATATAGTATTTCCGAAGAAGGTATCTAAAAAAAAAACTGGAGTCAAGCTTGGTACCCATCATTTTGCTAATGGTGGCGCTGTGGTCCAGTGGCCAAAGCTTCGGACCATGAGAACCCGCCTCGAATCATGTATGCCATGTCAAATATTGGGCAAGTTTTTTCACTAAGCATTGCTACAGTTCACTCAGCTGTATGACGAATACCTGACAGTTGACAGTGGTGCATATGTGTGTACGAATAGGTTTTGCGCATTAATTGCAGCATGGCTGAATGCTTCCTAAAAAGGCCGAGGTAGTGGTAAATTCAAGATATAAAGTGTAAAATGCTTAGAGCAATAACGTCTTCCCTTCTCTAAATAAGCCACATATAATGGGGTCAGATTATCTGAAAACCAATTTTGAAATGCATTCCGAATGTGACTGACATTACCATTACAGAACCATCCACACATCAAAATCGTATAATACTATTAATATTTTATAATCATGTCCAGGGTGTTTGAACTATTTTATAAACATTATAAAGAAATAATGGATTTTGTTTTTGAAAATACATTAGATTGGCACGCCATTGCTATTGCATTCGACTGTACCATGCAGTGTACAACTGAGAATATGGTTCAAGTGAAGTTAAACGTGCTTATATAAGGGGAGGGAGGCTGGTAGACCCGTGTTTTGACATGTTGTATGCAATTACAATGATCAAATAAAATTGACAAATGCACATCTGTGTCACGAATTACTCAATATATATTAATATATGTTGGCGACGTTGTGACCAAACTAACGGAGAAATCTCAATCCGAAATGTTCTTTACGCTAGTCTTCGTATTGTTTTGCCGTTCGCAGGTCATTTGCGAATATATGTATCGTGACTACTTCAATAATAGCACTTACAACAAACTCAAAGTATCTTGAGGGGCTGAAAAGTGCTGCCACTTCACGGAGCACATATACGAAAAGTAAATAGAAAAGTTGCTTTGCCAGGAAAGGCTAACTGCTAGACGCAGGCCAGTATTCCCCAAGTCGTCATGCAGGAAACCTTTTATTTTTATTATATATATATATATATATATATATATATATATATATATATATATATATATATATATATATAATAAAAATAAAAATAAAAGGTTTCTCATGACGACATATCGTTGTATCCTTATATATATATATATATATATATATATATATATATATATATATATATATATATAAAGGATACATACTTGGGTCACTTATTAAGAAAATCCGGTTGGCCAATTACAAATTAAAAATGGCCGCCATTTTCAAGACGTAAAAATCCCATAAACACCATAAAATCAAATCAAATATGTAACTCCAAAATGCACCAGAAACTTGTTTCTGTTACTTAGTGTGCATTATAAGAAATACGTAGATAAAAAACAAGAAATCGCCACTCTTCATCACAATTGTTATCATCAATGGTTGACGCACACTGTGAATTCAATGACATTACGTACATTATAATTGCTCACATGGGCATCACTATGCACACTAATCTTAACATGTGCAGCTACACAATACTATGCACAGCAAGCCGACCTGGTAGCACTTGCATCTGCAACGACATTCTGTTTTGCAACAATGTCTACTTAATCCTTAACGCACTGTGCGTGTGCGAGTGCGTGTGCGTGTGCGTGTGCGTGTGCGTGTGCGTGTGCGTGTGCGTGTGCGTGTGCGTGTGCGTGTGCGTGTGCGTGTGCGTGTGCGTGTGCGTGTGCGTGTGCGTGTGCGTGTGCGTGAGCGTGTGGTTATGCGTGTGCGTCTGTGTATGTTTGGGTGTATCTGTGTCTCTATCTCAATATGTGCCACTGCATGTCTCTCTCCCTTTCCCTTTCCCTTTCCCTTTCCCTTTCCCTTTCCCTTTCCCTTTCCCTTTCCCTTTCCCTTTCCCTTTCCCTTTCCCTTTCCCTTTCCCTTTCCCTTTCCCTTTCCCTTTCCCTTTCCCTTTCCCTTTCCCTTTCCCTTTCACTGTCTTTGTGTGTGTGTGTGTGTGTGTGTGTGTGTGTGTGTGTGTGTGTGTGTGTGTGTGTGTGTGTGTGTGTGTGTGTGTGTGTGTGTGTGTGTGTGTGTGGGTGTATATATATATATATATATATATATATACCAAGTGTATGTATGTACACTGTATATATATTATATATATATATATATATATATATATATATATATATATATATATAATGTCTTTATAAGACGCACAGACGCCCGCAATCATTTGCGCATACATACACATGGGCATACATACACATGCGCATACATACACCTGCGCATACATACACATACACGACTTACCTTATGTATGTTGGGTTGCATTCAGTGATATCGGTTAATATGATTGAGACAACATATTCCATTTCACGGCTTTTTCCGTCTGACGTCAGAGTGACGACCCTCGGTGTCAGTGACGTCTTCCTTCTGGCGGTAGAGAGAGTCGTCCCTCATCTCGCTCCTTCCGTCTGTAGTCAGGAAGACGACCCTCGATGTCCTTCTCTTCTTCCTTCTGTCGTCCGAGAGATGACGTCCGTGCCTCTAGACGTCAATGAGTAACATTCAATCACATTTTATTCCAGTAAAAGAAACGTCTCGGTATGAACATGAAAAACAAAATTTTGTTTTTGCTATTAATATTTTAATACATATATAAGGTATATGTAAATTCCTATGGTGCTGCTTAAACAAAATATTTCATCACATTTATTATATGTCTACTTTCTTCCATGCGTACACTATTATAGTACGTTTCCTTTGTGTTGTGTTTATATGTACTAGACATTCGAACAGGCCGTCATTGATGGATGCACCTGTCAGTCACTGCTTCCCTCGGCACAGCAGCATTTCGTGGGAATAACTAAGATAGTATTGTCATCATTAACATTACCATCAACACCATCACCACCATCAACATCATCATCAACATCGCCACCAACATCGCAATCATCATAACCTCACCAACAACGTCACCATCACCATCAAGACCGTCATCGTCAAAATCATCTGCACCCTCATCGTGGCCAGAATGTGGAAAATTGGAAACAGCGAAGGGAGCATAGCACACGCGAAAACATACAAAGCATAGCCCCTTTTCCCACCAGTGAACACTTCCACTTCACAGAGAGTCAAGAACCCTGTGGAGTTCAGCTGGATGAAGAGAAAGCGACCGTCGGCTCCGTTCGCACAAGTCAGGGTGACTCTGTCGCCGACAGCTCCGGGGTGCGTGGTTCACAGTGTGTACGGCGACTCGTCCGGTCTCCGGGCAGTCGTGGCTCGGACGTCGGTCAAGCCGACGATGAAGTCATGAAGTCTGTCCCCTAAGGAAACAAAATACCAGTACGTTAACGGGATTCTTTGAGACACGAAAGGGAATCTGCCTTGTTCAAAATTATAAGGAAAAATTATGCTTTGGGAATATAACAACCCGTTGTAATATACACAATTTTCAATTTATTTAACTCTTTCATGCCCTCGTTTCATTAGAATTATGTTTTATTAATCACTAATGATCCCGATATTATACTGAATAAGAATGCCTTGCGTGTTCCACATAACTCCGACAACACGGAATTTCTAGGTTCTGCTCGATCCGGATATGTGTTTATTATACAATCATATTTCTAACGAAAAAATAACATAGATTTACACGAAATAATTACATTAACAGGTCTGCGTATACTGAACAATAATTTGATACACGAAAGAATCAATTTTGTGTTCCATAGGATACCTTTAATAATATCAGAAATAAACTAATTGCTATTTGATAGGTACGTTTACAGATGTATTTGAATTTCATTTATTTATTATTGAAGCACAACTAGATATATAGATAAGTATTGACAACACGTGTTCAACTTCTCAGTAATGCAATCTCAGTAATGCAAATATGAATTTCATAACCGATGTATACGTTGCCCGCGTTTACGGTGCCATTATTACGAATTTTTGTTCGACCGGCATGTTTACGTAATGGTGCTACATTTCTGTAAACAAATGTATCAGCAACAGAATAAGTAGGTGACTGCAGGCAAAATACTTTTAACACTATTAATTATCTTCTTTATTATCGTGTCTCGCAATTGTGTTGTTAAAATCTTAATTATACATAAGTAGTGTTTTAATAGTCAACAGTTAGAAGTACACCTACGATTACTATGCCAATTATTGAGGATGCGAGAATCGATAGTAAAATTACAGCACATGGCTCCTCAGGAAGGAAAATAAATCAGCTGCAGATTCAGTCGGTGTATTTCTAATTTAATTTAACATACGTCTCTTTACAAATGTACCACCAAAAAGATAACACGATATGTATTGACAAAATATATTCAGACATCTGAATAACGAAAAGTATGTTATTGAAAATGTCAATTCCATAATGGATACATACATCAACATAGAACAAATTTGCGTACGAAAGCTACTAAGACGGTTGAGGAGGCGAATCGATAGAACATGCACCATTCTGCCAAAGTCGACCATCCACGCCATTCTGTCCTGCTTCGTGTGTGTACAGCACTCTTGGAACATAAACGGAACATGTTAGCACTGCTTACTTGATCGTGTCGTGTCGTGTCGTGTCGTGTCGTGTCGTGTCGTGTCGTGTCGTGTCGTGTCGTGTCGTGTCGTGTCGTGTCGTGTCGTGTCGTGTCGTGTCGTGTCGTGTCGTGTCGTGTCGTGTCGTGTCGTGTCGTGTCGTGTCGTGTCGTGTCGTGTCGTGTCGGGTCGGGTCGGGTCGGGTCGGGTCGGGTCGGGTCGGGTCGGGTCGGGTCGGTCGTGTCGTGTCGTGTCGTGTCGTGTCGTGTCCGTCGTGCCGTGCCGTGCCGTGCCGTGCCGTGCCGTGCCGTGCCGTACCGTACCGTACCGTACCGTACCGTACCGTACCGTACCGTACCGTAATGTATTCAAGCCAGACTTCAATTCATGAACGTTGACGTTCATTTCATAAAATAGGGCATCAGATACAATCCATTCTCTCATGCACATTACCGGTAACAGTCATTCTCTGCGCATACATGAATGTTCAATATACTTGAACTACATAATTAATCACGCATTCGGCACCCAGTGATTCACATAAACACACTAATGTATCGGCTTTTTGGGCATATAACACCCGAGGTATGCTTTTATTTGCATGAAAAAGGTAGCAGAGGAAATTGGTAATGATCATATTTTGACAGAGTACGCCTCGAATAATAAGCTTTAAAAGAATTCGTTTAATCATCATGCCGTATTTTCGACGAATGCTGTTTACACTCAACAAAGATTTGGCAATTATTTGGTTTGGCAAACATTTCAGGCTAGAATATCAGTTCATACAAAATCATGTCAAACAGCTTGGCAAGTTTGATAGATTTTTGGGAAGTTTGGCGGATGCAGATTTTAGATATTTAGTTACGTGAAGAGCTCTTCAATTTTCTTACTGTGGTAGAAATGATCTTGGTCCGTGTTGCCATCAACGGCTTTAAATGCCTTGTCGCCACATTCAAACACTGAACTCTGCAATGCAAATAACCAAATAAACAAATTAACATATACAATATTGGCGCGTTTCAGGTGCGTTAACATTATGAACGTGTTATTTTTACTCATGAGATAAACGTTAATATAATAAATAAATAAATATTCATGCGAATATATACCTACATTATTCTGGTTGATCGATGTATTAATCAAACCAGAGGTCATTATCATTTATAATAGTGCACTGAATGTCATTCGTAACACACACACACACACACACACACACACACACACACACACACACACACACACACACACACACACACACACACACACACACACACACACACACACACACACACACACAACACACACACACACACACACACACACCACGCACCACCACCACCACACACACACACACACACACACACACACACACACATATATATATATATATATATATATCAGTTTGGCATGCCTGTAGCTGAACTTGCATAAACACGCGTTCGTGCGACACTGCACCGTAGGCGACAAGTAGGCCGTCGCTACAACACACGAACAGTTGGTCATGTAAAACAGTCGCCGCTTGGGTTAAGATCTCAATCGCGATATTCTGGCACTGGGTCAAAGTTGATCAGGTACCTTTGTCAGCGCAAGTCACGCGACATTCTAAACCGGATATACGTTGCAGACCGCCACATTCACTTTCTGCTGTGACGTAGCGTTAGTGACATTCGTCACGCCCGGATCGACTTTCACCAAACGGCATGCCGCGCATGTATTTTTATTTAAAAAAAATTAAAATCGCGAAAGCGCAACACTGCAACAAATCCGGCTGCCACGCGTCAACAGTGTGCTGCGTTTTGCCCGTGAGTATGGATTTTTAGGATGTGACTCCTTGCTAACCACAAATGCATGTAAACACCTAATGTCAATCTTGTCAAAAGTAACTTCATCCTAATCTTAACCCTTCCCCTTCCCCTTCCCCTTCCCCTTCCCCTTCCCCTTCCCCTTCCTTCCTTCCTTCCCCTTCCCCTTCCCCTTCCCTTCCCTTCCCCTTCCCCCTTCCCCTTCCCCCCTTCCCCTTCCCCTTCCCCTTCCCCTTCCCCTTCCCCTTCCCCCTTCCCCTTCCCTTCCCCTTCCCCTTCCCCCTTCCCCTTCCCCTTCCCTTCCCCTTCCCTTCCCTTCCCCTTCCCCTTCCCTTCCCCTTCCCCTTCCCCTTCCCCTTCCCTTCCCCTTCCCCTTCCCTTCCCCTTCCCCTTCCCTTCCCCTTCCCTTCCCTTCCCTTCCCTT
>JAODUO010000028.1:812500-837500 GCA_025642075.2 Ridgeia piscesae
TGTATGTATGTATGTATGTATGTATGTATGTATGTATGTATGTATGTATGTATGTATGTATGTATGTATGTATGTATGTATGTATGTATGTATGTATGTATGTATGTATGTATGTATGTATATATATATATATATACATATATATATATATATATATATATATACATATATATATACATATATATATATGTATATATATATATATATATATATATATATATATATATATATAATATGCTTGAATATTCCTCGTGACATGGTACAAACTTAACACATCTACCATGCACTCTGTTGATACTGTGAATGTTAACTATGATACAAAATGTTTCGTTGCGTTGTTCCAAAGCTACGGGTTAACGCTGATGATCATAGGCTAAACAGCCAAATAACCGGGATCAGTATACATCGAAACAAGTATAAATAAAGAACCAGGCAGCACTACACACATTATCATTAGTGATCACGTAAGCTGTGCTAACGTATTTCGTTTATGTTGCAAGCGTGCTGTACACACACACTCAAAGAGACGAAGGCTTGGTGGATGGTCGACTTTGGGGAAACGCTGCATGTACAATCACTCCGCATCCTCAACCGGATGTCCAATCGTAGGTTCAATTCTACCTGTTGGGCTAATAAAACATCAGTTATGTATAACTAATACTTTTAATAACAGAATGACGAGAGACGAAACTAAAGAAGAAGATAATTAATAATGGTAAAAGTATTTTGTCTACACTCACCTACGTATCTTGATGTTATACATTTGTTTACAGATATGTAGCACCATTACATAAACATCTCGTTCGATAAAAATGCGTAATAATGTTACCGTAAACGTTGGGCAACCTAGATACCGGCTATGTAATTCTTATTTTCAGAACTTGCATTACGTTATTGAACGAGTTGAAAATATGCCGTCAATACTTATCTAGTTATCTTGTTGTGCTACAAATGTAAACAAGTCTACTCTAAATACACCTGTACACATACCAATCAAACAACAAATACTTTCATTTCTGATATTATTAAAGTAAGCCTTTGAGACCCGAAATTGATTACTACATGTATCAAATTATTTCGAAAAGGGACTCTAGGAAGTATACACTCTTTGTAATATACGCAGTCTTTTTAATGTAATAATTTCGTCTAATTCCACGTCATTATTTCGTTATAATCATGATGTAGTAATCACTAATAACCACGTCATACACGGATAACATTTATGCGGATCGTGCCCAAACTTGAAACTCCGTGAACAGGATTCTTGTTTGATATATTATCAGGATCAATAATGATTAATAAATATAATCCTAATGAAATAAAGGCTTGAAACAGTTAAATATATAGACAATTTTGTAATTATTTTCATTATAATTTGGTACACGGTAAAATCCCTTTCCTTTCCAACATAATCCCATTAACGAGCAGTTTTTATTTGCTTAGCGTATCGACTTCATAACTATATTAAATAAATTTGTAAACATATCAATCAAAAAACAATTAGTTTCATTTCTGATATTACTGACACTTAACGTACTGGTATTTTGTTTCCTTAGGGGACAGACTTCATGACTTCATCGTCGGCTTGACCGACGTCCGAGCCACGACTGCCCGGAGACCGGACGAGTCGCCGTACACACTGTGTGCCACGCACCCCGGAGCTTTCGGCGACAGAGTCACCCTGACTTGTGCGAACGGAGCCGACGGTCGCTTTCTCTTCATCCAGCTGAACTCCACAGAGTTCTTGACTCTCTGTGAAGTGGAAGTGTTCACTAATGGTAACAGGGTCTATGCTTTATGTTTTCGCTTGTGCAATGCTTTTTCCGCTGTTTCTCATATTTCCTCATTCTTTCCACCACGACGATGTTGATGACGGTAAAAATGGTGATGGTGATGATGATGGTGATGGTGATGGTGATGGTGATGGTGATGGTGATGGTGATGGTGATGGTGATGGTGATGGTGATGGTGATGGTGATGATGGTGATTATTATAATGATGATAATGGCGACACTACCAACTTCAGCTACCCACAAAAAGCAGCGGCTCCGAAGGATGAAGCATCCACGAACGACGACCTTTTTTGAAAGCGTAGGATGTTTATCGGTAAGTAAATGTAATTACAACGTAACACGTTCAAGGAGATAGACTGTAAGGGTACTGATAACCGTAACTTTATAATATATATATATATATATATATATATATATATATATATATATATATATATATATATATATATATATATATATATATATATATATATATATATATATGATATATATATATATATATATATCCGTAAATGATTAAGATAGTATATTTTAAGGTTAATATCTTCAAAACGAAACACATGCACCAACAAACAGGCACGCGCGTGTGATTTCGGGCCATTCGTTCTCTTAAAGCCTGGGCGCCAGCTCCAAGGTTTAATGTTTTCATTTAATAATACGTTCTTAAGACTACAATGTCTATGTTGAAGGTTTGCCTGCCAATTTATGTTTAGTTACTTTATTATGCGCGGAACTACGTTCGGTATTTGAAAGATTCACGTTCAAATTGTAAACAAATCATCCAGTTTCTAAACTATATTGATTGGCAATAATGGCGAGGCGAGCAGAGTTAACAGAACAACCCATTGGTGTTTAACTTTCCCACAGTCTACACGTGAAAAAGTACTGCTCTGCCAATTATGGGCAGAGGAATTGGCACCTTCCAAAAGAGTCTGCTTTTGAGAATAGCAGTAATTTTTAGTATAATATACATTGCAATGTTTACATGGTGTGTATATGATGTAGTTAATCGCCTAAATGGGTCGAGATCGTCCTCAGACAAAGCGGAGATTACATGCGCCAACCGACTGGACTATGGAACGTTGGGCAGATGCAACGAGGGACACTGAGGGTCGTCGATTACTAGTTGTCTCACGCACTTGGTAGGTACGTGGTGTGTGTGTGTGTGTGTGTGTGTGTGTGTGTGTGTGTGTGTGTGTGTGTGTGTGTGTTTGTGTGCGCGCACACTTATATAGTTATCTACATGTTGCTGCAAACAAAAGTTAACATAACGCAAAGCATATTGAGCATAGTGGATTTATATGCCTGATAAATTTTCTAAAACTATTTCAGTCGATCCAATACAACGAAATATTCAAGCGAGCGAGCGAGCGAGCGAGCGAGCGAGCCAGCCAGCCAGCCAGCCAGCCAGCCAGCCAGCCAGCCAGCCAGCCAGCCAGCCAGCCAGCCAGCCAGCCAGCCAGCCAGCCAGCCAGCCAGCCAGCCAGCCAGCCAGCCAGCCAGCCAGCCAGCCAGCCAGCCAGCCAGCCAGCCAGCCAGCCAGCCAGCCAGCCAGCCAGCCAGCCAGCCAGCCAGCCAGCCAGCCAGCCAGCCAGCCAGCCAGCCAGCCAGCCAGCCAGCCAGCCAGCCAGCCAGCCAGCCAGCCAGCCAGCCAGCCAGCACAGCCAGCCAGCCAGCCAGCCAGCCAGCCAGCCAGCCAGCCAGCCAGCCAGCCAGCCAGCCAGCCAGCCAGCCAGCCAGCCAGCCAGCCAGCCAGCCAGCCAGCCAGCCAGCCAGCCAGCCAGCCAGCCAGCCAGCCAGCCAGCCAGCCAGCCAGCCAGCCAACAGGACGGACAGCAAAATTGAGAGAAAATGAACGTATAACTCATTGTGTCTGCTGTACATATTATTTTTGTTGATGGCACTCGGCGCTTTGCCGGTTGTTGACAAATGAAGGTCTATTTTAATCGCTCCCATTGTTCGTACAACGCCGCAGTTGATCGTCAACATTGTGAATTTCGAGCAATACACGCTCAGTTTTGCCGTAATGGTATATGTACATCCACTATCTACCTTACGTCTGTTTTGTTTAAATCGATCAAACACTACTTCATACGTCACGTGTAAGCACTTTTGCATGCGCTGTCGGAAATCCCTTAAAACCAGGGTGCTTAGCCAAAATAGGGGGACATATCAGAGAGTCATTGTTACCCTTGATCAGTTGAATAACACTTTATACGTGTCTACTAACGGTACATTGAACTACACTTGGCACGAAGCGAAAGAAGACGTTATAATCGGATGCTTGCTCATGCAACAGATTCATTGTAGTGTTTTTTTCTGATTTCTTTTTAATTCACCCTTTCGATCAGTCCTTCGATCAAGGAGTACAGGGCTACACAGTTTATTTATGAACGCATTTTACACAATGACATATAATCAGATATATCTCTCTCACACTTAATTCATACTGTTTATTCATCATTCTCTCTAAGAAGTAAGGAAAATAAAAACAATTAAAATAACAAGTAGCGCAGTGTCAATAACTTGTGGTTGAGCTGTATTTTCTGTGGCGCGCCAAACAACACACATACGCGCCAATAATACAAATACGCGCCAAAAAACACAACTACGCGCCAATAATACAAATACGCGCCAAACAACACAAATACGCGACACAAATCAGTGTAAAATCAAAGCTTCTCCATCCGAGCTGGGGCTCTTAAAAACACAGCGCCTTCAATGGTATAACAATTTAAAACAGATATCGTACTAAACTACGAGACGTCCGAGATTGAGCGAGATCTGTGCGCGTTTCGGGGGGAGTGCCTCAACTCCTATTAGCTCGTGTAAAACAGGTCTCTTTCAAGATACATGGACCAGGTTGAGCAACAACTTTCGAGCACGCCACATTGTTACTGGTAATACAGATGTTCTGCCAACGTACGGTGTAGTGACGCAATAGTTCGGGAAACAATATACAACTTATTTAAGTGTGTCATCTCCTTATAACACCCAACGGATACCTGTCATTGCGCCAATGGTATATGTGGCACAGAATGCTACTACATCACAGATACTTTTCATATCTCTGATGGTACATGTGGCATAGAGTGCTGCCACATCACGGATATTTTCGATATCACTGATGGTACATGTGGCATGGTACATGTGAGCGTCACTACGACATCAAAACCTAATGATTTATAAATACAACAGAGCTGTGTCTATGGTAACATTATTATAACTTAAATATACCAATTCTGTTACTGTATTTATGACAACAGAATAACTATAGCTAACTATAACAACTATGACTGCGAGCTTGACAAAAATCTAAGACCAATTGCATTGCTTCGTCAAAAGACACAACGGTGTAAACAATGACACAGACTTTACATATTACCTACAACAACGCGGCATCAGCGCCTACATCAGCCCTGCCCATTTCTATTCGAACTTCCTTCTCCGCCAACTCTTCGTCTCCCTGTTCTTCGTCCAGTTTCCCCTTCTGGAGGCAGAAGAGGATGGCGAATGAAGGGATCGCAACCGCCTTGAAGGCTGCCGTCAGTCCGTGGATGATGACGCGGTAGTGCGTGATGTTATACGACCAGCATGCACCGCGGCCTCCGCCACACACTTCCTGCCACACGTTGCACACGGAGTCGATGGCAGCTCCGAATATGATTGGCGCCGGGATGTACGCTACGGGAAAGAAAACGAAGGCGCCGACTTATAATCGAGTCAACTGTGTATTAAGGCAACATTAATCGACGCAACATCGGATCTGCATGAAACTGTACTGGCGTAAATAAGTAACATTTGTTTGCCGACAGACTTGTACCAGACTGCAAAGCAGTAATTCGAAACTTTATGCATAAATTTATAAACGGTCAGTCAAGTCACAACATGTATTAATAGTAGTTATACTAGGTATGCACATTAGGTGGATGTCCAGGTTTAGAAGGCGAAGGCGAAGTCTTTATACTTCATAATGACATTCCATAAGAGTAATGTCAGCGGATATGTCTGCTTATCATTTATTGTTTATATCTATAATATACCTCAAGCTGTATAGTGTGCTTTCATTGTTAGTATAACTGCTGTATGGACCGATATACGTATGCATAATTATGTCTGAAATAAAGCATTGAATTAAATTGCATAGAATTGAATTGGATTTAAATGGTACATCAAAGGAGACACTCACATTAACGGACGGTTACAGTATCAATGAACATGTCAGACGGACGACAGAATGAAGAGTCGGAGGGCACAATGAACCTCCTAGATCAATGTGTGTTGTTCGATGATGACAAAGCATAGGGTGCAAGTCGTTTGGATAACTATATGGTTAACTTTGGTTATCATGTAAAGGTATTTCATTGATAATACAAATACACGAAATGCAAAATAAATATGAATGTAGTGTCCACTCACTGAGCACACTGAGCGAGATGTTGACAATGCCAAGTGCTAAATCTTTCACTTCTCCATCGACGACCCTCAAAACGAAACCACCATGACTCCAGCATAACATGACTCCAGCATAACAATTCACATAAATGGTTGTTAAACAAAACACGAAACACCATTGATCAACAACATTTAAAAAGATGGCTTAGCAAAATAATCTTACAAGTCTTACTATTATAATAATAATATTCCGATTTTTCTCTAGCGGAAATTCCCACTTCATGAATCGATGCGCTGTACAACCAACACAATACAATTAACAACACGATATAGCAAAGATGTCTAGAAACACTATCAATAACAAGATAGTTAACAAAACGATATGTCAACAAAGACTAACTACATGTCCTACCAATAAGCTTTTTACACAAGGCATGTAAGAAGACTTTATGGTCAATGTTGAACAAAAAGGCATACTCAATAAAACAGCGTTAGTAGATCTGAACAACCAAATTGGCGCAACTGCTCAGCAGTGTAAAACATTACTGTCACCCAGGCGACCATTTAACGCATAATCTAGATGCGCTAAATAGTACACAGAAACATTTAATATGTCTGGGGCAGACATCTTGTTTACCTCATAACTAGCGCCAAGATGGCTGGTGGCGTGACCGTAGACAACAACATGGCCAACACGAGAACAGCGAAGTAGGTCGGCAGCATGTCACAACTGTAGGCACACGATCCCTGCTCGGCCCACCCTCCTTCCGGTACGCATGCGCAGTCAGTAAAATTCTGCAATGGTGTTGTGTAGGTACTGTATGCCAGTCAGATAGTCATGATGGTGTTGATGGAAAATGTATACAGCTAGTTGTTCCTCTACTTTCATGAAGTAGCTAGCCTCGGTTGCCAAGACTCCGTGAGGTGGCAGCACTTTTCAGCCCCTCGAACGTGCCTGGGGAATTATTCGGCTGCCGATGTAACAGCCAGGGCGGCCTTACCCCAGATTAGGGTAGAGATGCTGATTAATTCTCAGGCCGAATTTGAAATAACAAATTAGATAAGGATACCTTTTTTATAAGATAATGCATTATAAAAATATTCAAAATTAAACTTATATTAACACAAAATAATGACAAATATAAATCTGTAGTTGTTTATAAAATCGGAATTACGGCAGGATTAATCAGTATCCGTGAGGTGGCAGAATTGATTAGCCTTTCTAAGCGAAGTTACGCAGCCGAGCGACAGTCGGTTAAATGAGACTACGAAGTTGCATCCCAAATATAGCTGGGACCATTACCATTAAGTGACCCTCATCTTTTGCTGACTATTTCATTTCTTATCATTTATGTATCATCAATTACAACGAGAGCAATATTTCTTCATGTCAGTGGATTGCAATGCGGCGAACACGATGGACGTACGGAAAATGCAGGAAACTATTTAATATGTCAATTATATATGGTTTGAAAAGAATTGTTTCATGTTTTAATTAAAGATAACAATTATGATTTTCAACATTGTTTGAGACAACATGTGATGGAGCGAATGTAAATATTCCAAACGACGAGTCACACGGAGCACACCACCGATATTGTGTGCAGCCTGCGACATGCGATGTATATGTTCTTTCCAGGCAGTAGTAGGCCTAATTTGTAAGCTATTAGGCATCGACACCATTTAGTCTAGAACTGTATACCTTTCTATAGGACGTCAAAGTAATGTGGTTTTTTTTTCGTCTTGTAAATAATTTTGCCTTTGTAAATAATTATTATACATTTACTATAACAGGCCCAGTTTTGTGTCAATATTATAAACTTACTAATATCAGTCATGTTGTTTATTAATAATATAAACTTTCCTTAACTGGTCCTTTTGATGACCGATATTATAAATTTACTATTAATGGTCCTGTTGTTTTTCAATCACATAACTTAGTATCACTACTAAAATACAGTACAACTGGACCAGTTGTTTGTCAATATTATAAACTTACTATAAACCGACGAGTGAGAGTGACGTCAGCACACCCGGCGTAGCACGGAGAGAAATAAGTGAACCCGTCAGCTCCACAAATCGGAAACATCTCCGCAGTAGTACAACCAGCACTGCAGTGACTGTTGCAATTGCTTTCCAGCGAGAATCTATAAACAGTCGCATCACTAAACGTGTTACATTCCCTAATCAAACCAATTTATTAAATCACTAGACGATCTCTCAAGCACAAATGTGTCACACAAAGACAGTGGTATTTTCTCTAGTTTCTCTCTTTTCCGTTTTGCTTACACCGACAAATCAGCCATTAGGTAATGATCATGATAACGTAAAGTTAAGATTCATATTCATATAGGGCAACACAGCCTATGACTTACAATAACGTATGTGTCATATGCCATATATTTCTGCATAGTTATCGGGAAGAACCGTTCGGTATACAATCCCACGGTCATATCATGAGCAACATCAGACAATTTAAACATCCCTGGGTTACATACACACGAGGATATTTGTCATTCTTACGAGGCATCACCATCCAACTTTATACTACACACACGACTATAATATGTACACCAGTGACGGTATGCCCACACACACTCACTGTCCATTGTCCAGATACGATCCGGCCAGTCGCTGGTCATCACAGCCAAGGACGGTCAAAATGGCCACCGCGACAGACGATGCAGCGGAAGCGGCGACTAGAAAAAGGCACATCCGGCGGGTGGTGGACAGTCGTGACGCGATCATTCCGCCGATGATGGACCCTACGCACGCCGTCCCACCGGACACGATCGCTGAAACGGACACGGTCAAAGATGTTGATGTCGCATTCACGTGCGGGATGATTAACTTGCAAAGTTAATTAATTTAACGTTTCCGAGTAAATAATTGCAATTAACCTCGCAAATTGTTTCAGGTCAATTAAATTAACTTGGGTGACATTACAAAACGAGGCTTTGGATGTGAATTTTTCGAGGTAGATGTTAGGTGTTCAATTGTATCGCCTTCCGTACACGTGATGGTCATAAAAGAAATTCCAAAGATTCAAAAGATTGCATTGTCCGTTTTAAACATTACATTAAACAGGGAATTTTTCTTCAGTTACATATTAAAATGTCAGTAAATAAATTGTTGATCTGGATACAGTGGATAAGACACATTAAAATGATAATAATAGTAATTAGCACAAACATTGGTAAACAAGTAATATATAAATAAGTACAATAACTAAGTATAATAAATATATAAGCAGGTAGCATTGCTTAAAAGGTATTTTTGATAACACACAATGTAATAACAATAATACTAAAAGTTGGTAACTACATAAGCTTAAATAAATCGGTACAACAAATACAGGGAATAAAAAATATAAAAAATCATCACACAAGGCTTCCTCGATAATTATGTTGTATACAGTACATTAACATTCAGAATTTAAAAGCTGAAATTATAAACGATTTTTTGAAAAGTTCTTCCTAGCTATTGGAAACTTTCGACGTAACCCTGATGGAGGTTTCTTGATAGTGTGGTACAGAGGAGGGCAGAATTGTATAGTATTTGAACGGATTTCCTTTTCAGTGCAGCAATGTGTGTACTGACCAGAAAAGATGTTTGCTGCGTACGCTGTCAGGTTGAATTGTATCTCCAGGTACTTCGACATGAAAGTGACGTAGCCGGCATACAGGTAGGCGTCGCAACAGAAGCCGATTATCAACGCCACCAGAGACGCGTTTAGGAACAATTTCTTCAGACTCAGGAACATATCTAGTGAGCATATGTCACAGTTAAGCAAATATCTTTTGGTCACGGTTGGAAGAACACATTGTAGAATACAGAACTACAGGAAACAAGTTATTTGAAACAATAAATTGTGTCATAAAACAAACTTATCCTTTCGTTTTTATATTGTTATTCTCTAATGCACGGGTGCACCTTTTAAGTTTTATAGGTTTTGGACAGGGGGGCAGTACAAGGAGGGAGAAGGAGAGGCAGATATAAAAAGAGATGGGAGGACAACATCCCGGAATGGACTGGCATGACGCGGGGCGCCGCCATGAGGAAGGCTGAGAGGCGAGAGGAATGGAGGGAGCTGGTTGCCAGGTCATCTGTGGCGCCCCAACGGTCCACCAGACTTCGGGATAGGTGAACGTGAGGTTTTGGACACCTCAGGATACTTTTGATTGTCATAGGTGAAGGTGAGGTTTTGGACACCTCAGGATATGATACTTTTGATTGTCATAGGTGAAGGTGAGGTTTTGGACACCTCAGGATATGATACTTTTGATTGTCATAGGTGAAGGTGAGGTTTTGGACACCTAAGGATACTTTTGATTGTCACAGGTGAAGGTGAGGTTTTGGACACCTCAGGATACTTTTGATTGTCATAGGTGAAGGTGAGATTTTGGACACCTCAGGATACTTTTGATTGTCAAAGGTGAAGGTGGGGTTTTGGACACCTCAGGATACTTTTGATTGTCACAGTTGAAGGTGAGGTTTTGGACACCTCAGGATATTTTTGATTGTCACAGGTGAAGGTGAGGTTTTGGACACCTCAGTATACTTTTGATTGTCATAGGTGAAGGTAAGGTTTTGGACACCTCAGGATACTTTTGATTGTCATGTG
Organism: Ridgeia piscesae; assembly: GCA_025642075.2. NCBI lineage: Eukaryota > Metazoa > Annelida > Polychaeta > Sabellida > Siboglinidae > Ridgeia > Ridgeia piscesae. The sequence goes on from JAODUO010000028.1 coordinate 823,313, forward strand.
TTTTTGTTACAGGTTTAAACTTCAAGAGGAGAGCCTTTTTCAAGTCAGTTGGTATGTTTGAAAAACAATTGTCGTATATTCAGCGTCTAATAATCGTCTAGTTGATATAATAGTGAAGCTGTAGCGGCTCTGTGTGCCAAGTAACCTGTCTATTATGTACAAACATATTTAATGAATATAATGTATATTATACCAAAGTTTTAAATAATAGTAAACGAGCAGTAGATATTTAAATTAAGAAACACCTGTATGTTCACAAATGATTTGGCTCAACGAAAAGCCATAACCATAACTTAGACAACATGTAGATGAAAAAAATACAGGTGGTGTAAATCTTGTTATTTGCAATTTGTATAAACATCCAAACGTCAATCAGAGGGTAACATTTATGTTATCTGTGGTGATGCTAATATTGATCTTTCACCACTGGGATTTGGTCTAGTAAAGATATACATGGACATTTTAATGAGGCTTGATCATTATGGAATAAGAGGTCATGTGACCAAATGGTTTAGTCATTATTTAAGTCATCATCATCAGCATCATCATGCAGCCATAGTGTCCCATGTTTGGGCGAAGGTCTCAGCATGCTGCTTCCACATCTGCCTATCTTGCGATATCCTCTGCCAGTTGGTACCCTTCCAGAAGTCGTCTAGTTCGTCTCTCCAACGTCTCGCCGGCCTTCCTCTAGGTCTTTTCCTTTCGTAGTGTTTCCAGGTGGTGATACGCAGTGTCCATCGGTTATCTCGTATCCTGCTGACGTCCCCTGCCCAGGTCCACTTCCGTCTTCTGACTTCAATCATGTCTGTGATATTTGTCGTTTCTCTTGTTTGTTTATCTGTCCCGGTATGTGATGTTTAAAATACTCCTTTCCATCTTTATATCAATGATGGACAGCAATGTGATAGCATTCAAATATATCTAAGCATATATAATAATAAGAAGAAGACGAAGAACATCTATAAAGAGCCATAAGCCTAGATTATATCCATTCGGAGGCGCTGTACATGAATATGTATACACATATCGTGGAATTGTAATATTAAATGTGTTACGGTAATTGAGATACATAAAATATGTATAAAAAGTAATAACAATAAATGATAAAATAAACAAATTAGCTAAAGATGATTATTAACATAACTTGTATATAGATAACAAAATAATAAGACATGTTGTAAAATTAGTGTTCAATACGTACAGGAAATAAATAAATAACTCATTAATAAAAATTAAATAAGCTGAGAGGAGTCTACATTCCATACACAGCCCGGATAAAGTGGGTATTCAATAGTCTTTTAAAAGTCACGAAGCAACAGGTTTTCTTCATCTCGGGAGAGAATTCCACAGTCGTGGACCAGGTACTGAGACATTTCTGTGACCGTATCGGCTACTAGATAGTAGCACGTAGAAGTCATTGTTCGTGGCTGAGCATAAACCAATTTAAACAAAATACAAGTTATTCATAATATATTACTGAACACATTAGCAAAGCGTAACTGTGTGACACTGTCACTGCCTTGCAATGGGGATGTAATATATTTAAAAGGGGTTGAAATGCTAGAAACTATCACAGCCCAAACATAAAAACATATCATTTACAGGATAAGTGACCATGATTTGATATACACGGAACCACAGTATATATTAAATACATTTTCGAATCTTGACTACCTTTGACCATTGATGCCGCTATATTACGTTCACGCTACATTTAATTTGACTAGCTTCTATAAACACCATGTAAATACTCGATGTTTTCTGATTGAATTCATCAATAGGTATCTATGCGCGAAAACAATGTATGCGACGTAACGGTATATGCCTAGGTAGACCTTACGAATGCATCATCATTGGGGCATGATCGACAATGTTCCTATGTCGGATGTAGTAAAAAATACAAGGACGTGGCCACATGTTGTCACGTCGTATAAGTCATGTTGACAGCTAAAACCGACGCTGTTTTAACGACGAACGTTATTGCTGCCATAATACAAATGATGAGGAATGGTATTTAAACGTACACAGAATAAATCATGCGATGAATACTCTGTTTCAGCGAGTGCCCTGAAGAACCAGGTCATTGCAGTAGATGGACTATGCACCTGAACGGGTTGAAGGTGGTTGACGGAAGGCTCGCAGCTAGTAAAGATAGCTTGTGTAGCGATGTCGGTAGTGTTTTATTGTATTTGTACTAAATAAAGCGATGCTTCTCGTACCAGGATGTATTGGATAAATTCATGTTTAACGCTACGCATACGCTGACGAAAAACGTCGAAAACCCGACCTCGGAACAATGTCGAAAACCCAACGTCGAAACAACGTCGTAAACCAGACGTCGGAACAACGTTGTCAGATGATATCGGAACCACACCGAAAACCGACGTTAATACAACTATCAAATATCACTTGTTTTCGACGTTGATTCGACGTCGGTTCCTGACGTCGAAGTGGCGACACAACGTCGGTTTGCCCGATGGATATATTACGGTAATTTGCTGTAATAACGAAAAACGGCAGGCAAGATAACAACATATTGTGGTGCGTAGGGAAATCAGTATTGAATTGTATATTAGCTGGATGTATTTGCTGCATGTAATGTTAATTTAAATGCAACTGTATTTAAATTGCAATATTTTGTTCAATTAAGGACCATGTCTCAGGTCTTCAATTGGTCACTGTAGCTTAAATGTGTTCAGCAACACTGGTCGTAGCAACGTCGATGGCGGCAAACGATCAGCACGAAACCCACGTTCGTTCAGTCGACTTACCTTTCGGTGAAACCTTCTTCTTCTGCGACTCCTTCTTGGCGAGCACTGCCCTCTTGGGGGAGTCGGGGAGGTGGGGCGGGAAGAGCGACATCCCGACAATAAGAGGCAGGGTGAGAGCTGCCAGGATAAGCACCCCGAGCCACCATGCCCCCAGCCACCGGGGGTCGCCAGGGCCGATGTCATCGTCTCGCTCTGAAGCACCAGGGATCACGTCAACGATACTGAACACCTACATGTATATTATGAGCAAAGTTTCTGTATCCGTCCGTCCGTCCGTCCGTCCGTCCGTCCGTCCGTCCGTCCGTCCGTCCGTCCGTCCGTCCGTCCGTCCGTCCGTCCGTCCGTCCGTCCGTCCGTCCGTCCGTCCGTCCGTCCGTCCGTCCGTCCGTCCGTCCGTCCGTCCGTCGCCGTCCGTCCGTCCGTCCGTCCGTCCGTCCGTCCGTCCGTCCGTCCGTCCGTCCGTCCGTCCGTCCGTCCGTCCGTCCGTCCGTCCGTCCGTCCGTCCGTCCGTCCGTCCGTCCGTCCGTCCGTCCGTCCGTCCGTCCGTCCGTCCGTCCGTCCGTCCGTCCGTCCGTCCGTCCGTCCGTCCGTCCGTCCGTCCGTCCGTCCGTCCGTCCGTCCGTCCGTCCGTCCGTCCGTCCGTCCGTCCGTCCGTCCGTCCGTCCGTCCGTCCGTCCGTCGTCCGTCCGTCCGTCCGTCTCGTCCGTCCGTCCGTCCGTCCGTCCGTCCGTCCGTCCGTCCGTCCGTCCGTCCGTCCGTCCGTCCGTCCGTCCGTCCGTCCGTCCGTCCGTCCGTCCGTCCGTCCGTCCGTCCGTCCGTCCGTCCGTCGCGTCCGTGTCCGTCCGTCCGTCCGTCCGTCCGTCCGTCCGTCCGTCCGTCCGTCCGTCCGTCCGTCCGTCCGTCCGTCCGTCCACACCGTCAGTTTTCCCGATGGATATCTTACGGTAATTTGATGTAACAACGAAAAAACGGCAGTCAATCCCAAGATGGTGCGTCCCATTATATAGGGAAATCAGTATTGAAATGTATAATAGCTGGATGCATTTATTGCATTTAATGTTAATTTAAATGCAAATGTATTTAAATTGCAATGTTTTGTCCAATTAGGAACCATGTTTGTATGATAAATGGTTTGCATCGACTATGTGAACTCATATTATAGCTGAGCTATAACCCATATTATAGCTGAGCTATAACCCATATTATAGCCGAGCTATAACCCATATTATAGCTGAGCTATAACCCATATTATAACTGAGCTATAACCCATATTATAACTGAGCTATAACCCATATTATAACTGAGCTATAACCCATATTATAACTGAGCTATAACCCATATTATAGCTGAGCTATAACCCATATTATAGCTGAGCTATAACCCATATTATAACTGAGCTATAACCCATATTATAGTTGAGCTATAACCCATATTATAACTGAGCTATAACCCATATTATAACTGAGCTATAACCCATATTATAACTGAGCTATAGCCCATATTATAGCTGAGCTATAACCCATATTATAGCTGAGCTATAAACCATATTATAACTGAGCTATAACCCATATTATAACTGAGCTATAACCCATATTATAACTGAGCTATAACCCATATTATAACTGAGCTATAACCCATATTATAACTGAGCTATAACCCATATTATAACTGAGCTATAACCCATATTATAACTGAGCTATAACCCATATTATAGCTGAGCTATAACCCATATTATAGCTGAGCTATAACCCATATTATAACTGAGCTATAACCCATATTATAACTGAGCTATAACCCATATTATAGCTGAGCTATAACCCATATTATAGCTGAGCTATAACCCATATTATAACTGAGCTATAACCCATATTATAACTGAGCTATAACCCATATTATAACTGAGCTATAACCCATATTATAGCTGAGCTATAACCCATATTATAACTGAGCTATAACCCATATTATAACTGAGCTATAACCCATATTATAGCTGAGCTATAACCCATATTATAGCTGAGCAATAACTCATATTGTAACTGAGCTATAACCCATATTATAGATGAGCTAATGCCACGCGCATAAAGAACGCGATTACTTCAATAGCCCGCGTTGCATCAGCATCCCTTGTGATCAGATGTAGGTTTCCCGTTAAGGTTATACAGATCAAGACGATGATAAATTTTGTGTAATTAGGCCATAAGAGAATAGTGACCTTTATATGTGCTACATCAGGGTTCGGTTTTAACGGTATTCCTTTACACCGATCTCCCCAGATTTTGCAAAGGATTACGGGGGTGCGTCCGGATTACCGCTAGTGTCTGTCTGTTCGTCGTATTTTAGTTTAACAACTCGGTTTATTTAGCTAAGGCAATGCGCTTCGTCTGACCGCACAACGAGTCTATTCTCAGCAATGACCAATCTGTGTATGGCGTCGGGTTTTAGCATTGTGCAAATGTTTAGGTGTCCAACTTAATACCTTTCTACTACACTATATTTGCATTGCATTGATGAGATAACGGGAACGAATTAATTCTGTATCAATTTCCGAACTTCAGGATGTATTTGAGGTAAGATTAAATCGGAAAATCATTATATAATATGGATAGTTTATTGTCAATTGTTTGTTTTAAAATTGAGGCATGCGTTAAGTCATGCGGAAGACCAAAATAATACGAGCGACATTTATAGGTATCACTCATTTTATAGAAATACTGGGGCCTTACAGTACTTGTATATCCAAAGTTTAGCCAATTAAGCATGCATGTATGACATATGTAGTGTGTTGCCATAGTACAGTGCCAAATCAATTGCTTGTCTTAATTTCTTGACTTGCCATGGCTCCATGATCGAGGCCATGGCCTTGGCCATTGTGATTGAGGGATTCTATGTCTGACTATCACTATGACTATGTTTGGAGGTAATGTGATTACTCTAGACTTCATTGAATAGGCGGATCTTTTAGCGTGTTTACAAGCATTCTATAATATTACGTGGAGCTTACAAATATTAGGCCTCCAAAACCTTTACTCTTCCTGGTGCTTCTACTTGTTGCTCGTAGCTGATTATAACATCTTGGATGTGATATGTATACCTTACATGCAGTTACTATATTTCTCTGACATATTTCCACTTTAATATTAGTATTATATTTATATTATTTGTATTCTATTTTCAGTACAAATCACAAGGAATCACCACAATTATAGCATTACCACTGAACAAGTGTTTGAAATTTGAGGTCTTCTCATCTTTGTCAAAATAACTCATGGGCAGAGTTTCATCATTGTCAAGGCATATTAATTGCACCTGTCGATTGTATCATTAACCATACATAACTCATCATTCATTACAGGGTGCGAAATAAGTCCGGTTTGATCGACCGGACTAGTACAGTTTAATAGAGTAGTCCGGTCGGACTAGCTATGACAACCGGATTACGTAAGTGGTCTCTCCTAGTGATTATTAATGTGGCACCACTGGAACGGAACGAAATATACGGTGGCAGACAGCGTCTCGCGTCTCGTTTTGACTTTCTCATAGTCATCTTTCGGCGAATTGAGGAATATTTTGCTAAACTTCCAAAGACCAGTACAGGTAGTAGTATACGTAGCAGAGGGAAATCTTGTGCAAAACAGAGGCCAAAATGTCCATTGGCTTCAACATCAACATCGCCCGACACGGTCCGTCTTTGCTCGTCGACGTCGTCCGACCCTGCCCGTCTCTGCGCCTCGACTTCTTCCCGCCATGCCCGTCCTTGCGCATCAACTCCGCCTGTCGCTGCCCGTCCTTGAGCATTGCCATCGACTAGGCCTAGGGTCAGCCATACCAAGATCACCTCTGCGCCCCAAAGAAAACGACGAAAGTCTGACTACGAGGCAGTTGTGAGAAAGCGGAGGTTTTTAACATTATGGACAGAGGAGTTTCCATGGCTCTACAAAGACGAGCGGGCAGACAAGATGTTCTGCTCATGGATGGTGTTCATGCCATGGAACTCCTCATCCACTTGCTGACAAGAACAGTCCTTTGGTGTTGGGTTCGGGTGGTGAAGGGAATTAAAAAAGGACGGTTCGATAACCGAAGTCAGGCTCACAGGCGAGTAGAGGCAGTTCACCATACACAACGGGGCCCAATGGATACAGTCGTCGAGAAGATGACTAACGAAAGGACTGCTGTCATAAAGAATCTTTTCAATACAGCGTACCATGTTGCCAGAATAAAATCGCCATTGCGCCGTTTATAAGCCTCTGTGTGAGCTGCAAGAGAAGAATGGTGTGTGCATGGCTGGGTACTATGGAAATGACAAGGCATGCAAGATATTCATAGACAATATTAGTGATACAGAGAGAGTCGGGGTCGGAGAGGACGTGGGAAGGGCACTGTGGGTTTCTGTGATGGTTGATGGAAGTACTGACCCCAGCATCACGGAACAAGAAAACGTTTACGTGCGATACGTAAATGAAACTAAATGCACTCTGACAGTTGAACGGCAAAGTGTTTGTACACAGCCTCGGAGGAGACCTCACCGACGGAAATGCGAAAGGCGGACTTGTGTGACTTTGTTGATAGGGTCGTTGCCTTCGTTGAGACGAAATTCCAGTTTCTGAAGCAGACACCCTTCTCCAACTTGTTGGATTACCGCGATCATCCCGACACAAATGAAGAAGAGTTTGCTAGCTGCGGTAATACTGATATCGTTGCCTTCTGTCAACATTTCGAAGGAATTCTTGGAAGAGACGCAAACGACATCATTGAACAATGACCTGAGCTGAAGATGTTGCTATCTAGAAAACGAAGCCGGTGACCATTTGAAACGTACACCAGTCTGATGGGTGAAACGCCAGAGGGGTTGGCAGACATAATGTTATTGGTGCGACTGATGTTCACCATGTCAACAGCAACGTGTGAGCGAGGCTTCAGCGCTATGAACGCAATTAAGAACATTTGGAGAATGCGAATGTCAGGTGAAACACTATCTATCTTGATGCGCGTCGATGCCATGTCGAAAACCCTGAAGGAGTTTCAGCCATCAGACTGGTGTACGTTTCAAATGACAGATAACATGACACACCATCAGTAAATGGACATTTAATTAAAGACGAACATCAAAGTGGAAAGTTTGTCGTCAAGAGGCCCCCACTGATCGCATTGTCTTTATTAAAGACCATCTTGGTAACATTGCTAATAAAAATGTCTTGTTACTTGAAGGGAACATTTATTTGTCAACTTTTCAACAACAACAAAGTATTACTTTTAGTAAAACAACAGACTAAGATGATAGAGCATACACTACAATCTTCCAATATATATATATATATATATATATATATATATATAATATATATATATACATATATATATTATATATATATATATATATATATATATATATATATATAAATATGTTTATTATAATAATGTCTAAGGACTAGTAAAACCAATTCAGGATTAGTCATATATAAGTCAGCTAGTACGACGGACTACCAGCTCGCGAAAAGTATCGTGCACCCTGCATTATATTTAAGTTCATGGAGGAGCTCATCAGGACCAATCTTAGGTTTAACAAAAGTAGAGAAGGAGCATATTATTGTATGGTGTTTGTTTGTTTGTTTGTATTGTTGGTGGTTTTGTTTTGTGTCGATCAAAGTAATTCTGTTGAAATGATGAGCATTGATTGTTAATCACATCATTAAAGGAGAGCGTGAATTACTTACAAGTAAACTAATATTGACAGACTAGATGTTCACGTGAACAAAAGGATGTTATGATTTTTGTTGGTGTCTTGTTAATCAATTTTTTAAAGTATTTTCTTCTTCAGATAATCACTCTTTGCAGTGTTATAGTGATTCTGTTTGCAACAGAAGCGATGTTGTATCCCTGTTTTATACATGTACACATTTTCATGATGTCATTGTGAAGTCACAGGAGCCTGTGCTCACACACATCCTTTGTTTTAGATGCCATGCCAAGTGCAGACAACTTGTAGAAAAATATCTATGTCAGACCAAGCCACAAAGAAAGCCGACAGCCTTGTGAATAACTGTCTGAATGAACAATGAAAGTATTAATAGGAAATAGAACAATAAGATTTGTACAAGTTCCTTTTACCCGTGTTGTGAGAAGTATATTACAGAAATACAAGTTCATGCTATTCAAAAATAATTATTAATGGTTTCATTCCAGAACACATTGCTAAAACAGAGTGATTTCATCACTTGTTCATGATAGATCTGCACAGTGTAGTTGAGCTTCACATTGTAGCAAAGCAATATTTCCTAACACAGTAACTAGGGATTATGTTTCTTTAGATTTGTTTGTCTTACTCATTACCGTCGACCTGTTGTGTGAAGCTACACAAATAGAAATACTGTCACTTTGTAATTAGAATTATTCATGGCTGCAACATGTACAGCGAACAATAAAAATGTATTTCCTTTTACCTTTTTATTGTTGTCTGCAAATAGTTATTGTCATCCCGATGACATGTTAAGTGACCATATATACATCACTTGCAACACACAACCTATGATAGACATGTGTTTTGTTAGATTTTGATTTTTGTGTGGTATTATCTTCAATGTAGCAAGCCTTAGATTTGGTTTTATGTTCAGGTGAAGCTGGAAAGCCAGGTTTCATGGGGGCAGAGTTGGTTTTCCTGGTACCTATCACAAGTATGAAACAGTACAGTATAATACACAAGTATAATAAGAACACCTAAGCACATATCTACTGGACAACATGTTTGTTTGACAAGTAATTTTGTTAGTTTTCCAAATAACATAAATTGTAATGCTGTATGGTGAAGTAGTATTGAATGGACATGTTAATTATCATCCCGTTACTTTTTTATAATTACATGCATTTACCCATAAATCATGCCTATTTTGGTTAACTTGACATGTAAACATAATATATTAACTGACATCTTCACCTATAACAGTGTCTTAATACACACCCAAATTGGTAGAATGTTGAATTGGCACTACTATATGCCTATGCCATGACGACCAAAAGACAATTTTAGTGGATCCTAGCATAAATCCTGGCTACGTACATATGATATGGCACACCACTTTGCAGCACTTGGATTGTGGCTTCCATAAAAGCGTGGACTCATAAAAGTACACACAATGTTCTGGTTCATCCATCAACACACTATGATACATTGATGAAATAGGCATAAGGATGGAAATATAATATTACAATGTTTAATATTATATGAAACGTTTACAATAATCAATCAATGTGATTGACCAAAATATATAAATAATAACTACTAATTTTAGTACACGTCTAGACTCTAGCATACACACACTTGTTGTGTATATTTCGCGGTGACTTGAAAAAGTAACTGTGTGTACTCTAAACTATCATCTTGAATCTATGTTTATATCTATGATGCACGTTCTGACCCGACCGTAAAGCCAAGGCCAAAATCTCCCTCCACACAATGCAAATAGGACGCACGGATATTAAGTTCACAGGTGTCTTTTACGAGGTTTGTTTTCTGTCTGTACTGTAGCACTTCATCAAAAGCAACTTTCAAACTATTTATATGCTCGTATTTGGTGGAATGTGTATTTATTATCTTAATAGAGTTATGGATAAATCAGTAAGGAACTCTTTTCAAAATGAACCGTGCAGATATTAAATAGTTAGTTTGTTGCTTGTCAGGGTTGAAGGAATGAAGCTATCATCGGACCGCCCAACGTAAACAATAAATGTATTCCTTCATTCATTGGTCTCCGTGTCATTCCCAATCTTTTGAAATGCCACATAGCCGATCCATGTACTTTTACATTTCTGATTATTGTTGTGGCATCCCACTACACAAAGATGTTTTCACCACAATATATTACAGGTATTTGAAGTCGAGTCGGCGATCCATCTATATGTATATCTATGAATTAATGAAAGAATGAACAGACGATGAAGTGATAAGATTGGGCTTAAGATAATATACCTAAAATATTTCCTCTAACTATACGTTATCATTCTATGAAGTAAGATTTATAAACACATGCCAGGAATGACAAACATTACTAGTCTATTACTTTCGCTCGGGTATATAAACCGATAAGAAGTAGAAAAGCAAATATAGAAATCTATTCGTATGACTAAGTTGATCCAGTCACCTACGCGAAGCGGTGTTATGTTAGCGGTAAACAACTGATAACACCTATATTTATACTCAACCACTTAACGCAAAGTTAGCGTTCTTATCGTGCATGCCCACCGCAGATAAACTCTACAATTGGTATTGCTTAAGCGCTCGACAAATGTGTAAACAAAGCCTATACACGTCCAAGTCACTACTGTACATTGTTGCTAGTGAACTCTAATTGGTGCCATTAGGTTATGCAATTAAGCGTATGACGAGGTTTTAAAAGCGTACGAGTTGCTTGTTGACAACTGTTGTAGCTTAAAGCTATCAGTGACGTTAGATGCTGTAGTCCGTGGAGTTATTACTCTCTTTATTGTCAGTGACATTAGTTGGTGTCATCTATAGTGTTGTCAATGTCTCTCATCAATGTTTTCAGTGCTGGTGATGTAACTGCCTTTTGTAATCAGCAATATGTTCATAGTGGTTTATTCGTAATTTTACTTAAATTAAAAATATATCAAGCGAACTCACCCTTCAGATCAATGTCGATATTGGTGAATATCCCGGCTAGAGAGAAGCCAACAATCATTCCTGCTTGCGCGGTGCATGCCGTCACGCCTGAAAGATTTAAATTAATAATCGGGACATTAAATCAAGTAATAGTCAGCAACGCGTTCACGTAATTGCACATGGTTGTTGAAACTCCGGACAATTAATGAAGTTTGATACCCGAGACAAGTGGAACCCCAGATATTCCGCCTGGCCTGGCCTGGTCAGGGACAAAGCAGGTATTGTCATACTTAAGTTCAAATGTTTCTAAAGGTACATATGCTAGAATGTCGACTAATTTCTAACTTTGCATGCATGAATCGCAGAATACTCGACTGGTTGTCCCGGCCTTTCACATAACGTGTATGACCCTGAAAACAAGCACAACAGATTGTACTCAGAGGGACCAATTACCAATTTTGTTGCACGTTTTTCTCAAACGTTATTCTAGCATCGACACAATCTGCAAATAATCGTACTGTATTGCTGTTATCATTATACTTTGCTATACCTTCTAAAAAGTAGCTCAACATATACAAAGGTGAATATATTTACCGAAATACAACGGCGCTTTCTCCTTTTCGACGTTGTCATAGATGTAGGTCACCCCGAGTGTGTTCATGGGAACGAGAGACACTCCGAGGATGACGGATGACAGGATGAGAATGACATAAGCGCCATTGTTAGCATGCACCGCGTCCATCTCAACGTTCGCGTCGCACGAACTTCCATTTCCGCTTCCGGCCAGCATCGCTTCGGTGCACAACGGCGCGTCTGCGAGCCAGTGCGCCGTTTCGTTTCCGGTTCCGCGCGATGCCAGTGGCGACACCTCGCGGCCAGAACCGTACAGGACGTGCGGCAGCGGAAACAGCAAACCGGATATTGCGCACAGTATCCCACCGAAGGCGACGACTCTGGGTTTATTCATCTTGCCCCCGATGTAACTGATGAAGAGCACGGTGCTGAGGTGACCGATCTCGAACGAACTGACGGTGAAACTGGACTCGGAACTTGACATCCGGAAACGCTTCTCCAGCGTCGACAAGACGCCCATCCGGTACACCCACATCGTGTTGATGACGAAGATGAGGGCCGCGAGGAAGAAGGTGTACAGCTTGACGTTGGCGCATCGCTGTAGACAGCGCGGTTTGAAGCGACCGATGCCGCAAACGGAGTCCACTTCCGGAGTCCGGTGATGCTCTGTCGCCGCACTGCAGAGATGGAAGGGTTTCTTAGAATATGATAATTACCAAGAACGTGTAAACAATACAGAAACGAAAGTTTAAACGTTACTACAATATCTAGCCAATTGGTGTTTTAAGTAGAACATTTATAATACTAATTTAATTGTAATATTTTAAGTAGAACATTTATAATACTAATTTAATTGTAATATTTATATATCTGAGCGAACGCCGAATAATAAGTAGGCTATTCTACATTTATGTAACATTTGGGTATAAGGAATACTTAACTGTGATCATTATTGTATGAGTAATGTGCTAGTTGTTGTAAGAGTACTATATCACGTAAATTTATTATAAGTGATTAAAACCGTGATAGAAGTGGTTATAGCAACAGAACGAGTGTAACACACATGTATAATTACTATTAAACACAAACAACTGCAGATTCACATCACCAGTCGCGCCGAATTAAGTGTCAGTATTTCCAAGACAACAATGTTACGTACGTGGAGAAGTTGGGTGGTCGGCGCCATTTTGAATCTTCATCCGGGTACTCTTTAACCAGCCATGAAGGCGAATCGTCGACCATCTTGAAAAGGTTGACCTAGAACGGAACAAACACGAGAGTAATTTACATTGACCTCAGTCCAGGTTATGCATGTGTATATTTCATATATGTTTATAAGTATATGTTACTATGGCAATAAATACAACGATACAATGGCTGCGGTAGATGGGCGAGCAAAAGTTAAGATTATTCTAATCATACATTGTGTAGTGACCGGCAGTGCTTAACAGAACTTCACCCATTGCTTAGAAAGATATCAAGAACTACATATCAATACGTCAATTAATAGCCTAAAAACATTAACGAAAAGCCTAGAAAAGACACTCGACAAAAACCTACCACGAGATAAAGCTGGATTCAAAAGCAGTTACTCAACGACAGATTATATCCACGTCGTACACCAATTGTTTTCGACTCAGTGCAAACTCTAGCAAGAAAAGGGTAGAGAAAACGAGTACGTCGAACTCCTGAAAGTTGTCTACACCAACAGCGGCTCGATGCAAAGAAAGCAACAAGAGCAACATCATGAGAGGAGTACGACAGGGACACACTATATCACCACGATGTTTATGGCAATATTCCTAAGAACATTGCAAAGACGAACTTGATAAAGCAGATGTTTGAAGATATCCCAGTCACCATCGTTTCGCCGACCAATTACCCATACGCGCTTATATACAGCATGAACAATAAATGCAGTAGGAGCTACTGAAGAAAGTGAGATTCAGCGACTGACGACGAACAAGTCAAGGACAAACGTGATGTTGGAAAACAGCACACCAATATGTGTCAACATCATTCACCTAGAGAACGCTTAAGCTTACATGGACAGCGAAGCAGCACTAAAGACAAAACAATCAACAAGACAAGGACATTCAAAGAAAAATCGTACCCAAAAAGGCAGCTTCCGCAAATCACCGAGACATCTTTAAATGTACCTTTGGAACTTGTTTAAAGAAACAAATGAAAAACTCATGCGTACGTCCAGCGATAACATACATGGTTACTTACC
>JAODUO010000028.1:847500-852500 GCA_025642075.2 Ridgeia piscesae
GACGGGAGGCGTTTTGTCGTCGGGAGGCGTTTTGTCGTCGGGAGGCATTTTGTCGTCGGGAGGCGTTTTGGTGGGAGACGTTTTAGCGGGAGGCGTTTTGGTGTGAGACCTTTTAGCGTGAGACGTTTTGGTTGGCGGCGTTTTGGCGGGAGACGGTTTGCCGTGAGACGTATTAACTGGAGGCTTTCTGGAGGGAGGCGGTCTGCCGGGAGGCATATGGACGGGAGACAGTTTGGCGGGAGAATGTATGGCGGGATGCGTTTTGGCGGGAGGAGATACTTGGCTATAGACAGAAGGTGGGTGAAACTTTCTCCGCCTGTCGTCTTCGTCGACTGGACGGGCGGCATGAGAGGTTTGGGCGGGAGGTGTTTTGGCGGGAGCAGATGACAGGTTATTGGTTGGAGGTGCGGGAGGTCTCATCGACCAGGCTGTTTCGTTTACGGGACGGGCGGCAGGCGGTGCCGTGGCGTTAGGAGGCGAGCGAATATCTTCCTTGCCAGGAGTGCCCTTCATGGACGTATCGGGAGATTGTTTCTTCATGGAAGTGAACTTGGGGGGACTCTTGGGGGGACTTTTCGGAGGACTCTTGGGGGGACTCTTTGGGCGACTCTTGGGGGGACTCTTGGGGGGACTCTTGGGGGGACTCTTGGGGGGACTCTTGGGGGGACTCTTAGGGGGACTCTTCCTCTTGTCGACAGAGGTGGAAGAGTCAGTTGACGTGTCCTCACGGGAACGGGGCTTGGCGGGAGACGATGTAACGTCATCGTCATTTTCTTCTTCATCGTCATCCTGATCATCATCGGTGGAGCTACGCACTGCGTTACCACTGCTGACGTTAGAGTCAGTCGCTTCGGCGTCTGACACTAAATCATCTGACTCGTTGTTATCGTCGCCTAAATCGCTATCTGGCACGTCAGATAAGCTGATCGCGTTGCCAACGCTACTATCGTTTTCCTTTTCATCTTCCTTTTCATCGGTTTCTTTCGCGGCATCTTTGGCGTCTTTTGCCTTTTGACTTCGGGCACTGGAGGCAAATGCTGACGACGACGTCAACGATGACGCTGACATCGCTCCGACGGTATCATCCGACTTCGTGCGGCTGCCTTTGAAGCAGCAGAGAGGAGGGAACTCCAGCAATTCGGCCGCCTCCTTCTCAATCGTCGACTCGATGATGCTGTGTCGACCGCCATGCCGACGTCTCGACCGCACTGTACGCTTGCCCGTGCTGCCCTGGACGGCCGCATGCCATGAACCGGTAGGTCCATTCTCAGCCGTGGTCCTCGCACCAGCTGCTGCTCTTGCGACGTGACGCTCCACGTTGTCTGCTCACAAATGCTCCTGCGGAAAGCGCATCATGAAACGTGGAAGACATTGCACATGCGTGTTACAGACACCGCTCGCGGCAGATTATATACATTAATATACATTAATCAAACGTTCAATACATGAACCATTACGACACTCCTCCGAGGGTACATATATAACATGAACGTGATAAGATGCACAGAAAATGAGTTGCGTTGCGCCTGCCAGTTTATTGCTAACAATATGTAGAAACAAATTCCATTTTCAATCTTGTCTGTTATCCTGTCAGCAACTATCCTGAGACTTTCAGTTATGTCTATACTTAATGTATGCGCAAAGATTAGATAGCACGAATATATTTATTTTATTTTAGGCCTACAGGCGGTTTCCGCTGTTGTAATCAAACGATACGATATCTTTTAAATGCAATGTTGTTTAATATGTCAATGGTAATATCTGATTCCCGTGTTGGAGAATACCCGAATTACATTTCGTTCATCTTTGTATCATACTGAGCAACATGAATTAAATTATTTATATTTTGACGGCCATCTTGGATTTTACACATTCAAGGACTTCCTAAATAAAACCCTACACACACTTAGAATCCCACAGCGTACATGTTAGAGCCGGACACTAAGAGAATCTACATATCCAACTGCAGCGACAGATGTTTACGACGTTGAACATGTTTCATGGTAATTGCGAAAGGAACAACAGGCAGAAATGAAAAATAGACGTAAGTGCCTAAACGTTGATACGAAAAGCGCGCTACACCATGATAGGACACGGTGGGCATCGAAATAGTGAACACCATAGATGCTAATTTGAACCAAATGATATATTTGGTTACACTCAAGTTATTTGAGATAACTACAGAGACATAATTCTATTCAAACGCACTCATTGAGGCAAGATATTACGGAGTCGTCGACGAATTCTCGTACCTATCTAGTCATTCACATCAGAGTCACCATCTCTATCGCGATCGTCCCGTCCTCTCGTCACTGATAAACTGCGGAGCTACAGACGTTTGCAAGAGCGACGATCTCTGCAGAGACCCCTGGCACTATCACCTACACACGTGACGTCATTTCACTGGTATTACGTCATAGGACCAGCAGGCATTGCGCGGCGCCAGTAAACTTATTAGCTTTCCTCATTATAACTCGAAACTCAGAACTCAGTTTGCATATTATCAATCCGTTCTACCACGAGACGGTAGTGCCGAGTCATGCAGCTTTAAGATTTCTACTAAATGATTGAAATGGCCGAATGTGAATTGAATACGTCAGCGAATTAGTTTATATACTGAAATAGCTGGTATTGTCTATTGCGTCAGGTTTCCCAAATAGTTATGTTTTGTTGAAAATGTGTGCATAAACGTCATCGTATACAAAGTAGACATGAAACACTGATGACTGAATACTATTGTTTATTTTGAACATTGAGAGTAAACACGTATAGAAAATCTTCTATGATGTACTATACTATATAGTACGTACTATGCACTGAATTGCTATTGTTATTGCTCAGTGCACGCCTGCGCTAATGACGTACCGTCCTTGCTTCTCGACCAAACTTAGGAGTAGGCATGTTTGAAGAGTTTAGACAATTGTATAATTATCGGCTCTGATATTGGCATAAGATGTATGACTCCTAAACATGTGGCTACGAAATAAACCGTACGGTGGCTAAAGCTACCAATACGTATTACAACAATGATCACATAAGGTAATACACACGTGAACGACAACGTTGCCTTGAAACCGTTGAGTTGGTGGTGACGCCAATTAAACATCGTTGGTTGATTAGCTAGAACGAAGAACAAGCCACGTCAGAAGTCTATGTCTAGGGTAACTTCCTCATCAGGCCAGCAACAACTGGTGTGGAATGTGGTCACGTCATTAAGCAACAACTACTGGCAACATCACATCTCGAATATTTATATAAGTTAAATTCAGTCATACAAATGTAAAAAGTGTGCAATTGTTCTTTCGTCCTTACCATATGCCAAGAGCAATACAGTGTATTTACATTCGTCTGCATTAACAGTTAATTAAGCGATGACGACCTTCCAAAAAGTAAACGTTGTTTACTAAAGGGTTACACTGTAGACACAACGCACGCCGTGTTATGTCCGTGGTTTACAAACGCATACACGTACTTGCGCACAACGAACTACACACTAACACATGCAACAGTTAACACATTATCGTACACCCGCTTATCGAATTGAATATTCAGGCAGAAATCACCAGTATCTATCAATCAAAGGTGTTTACAATGCTCATAGCTATACGCTATCGACAACTTTACCAGTAAACAAATGTCACCGAACTTTGAACTTTACTACAAGTAAACCAACGTCACCGACCTTTGAACTTTACAAGTATACCAACGTCACCGACCTTTGAACTTTACAAGTATTCCAACGTCACCGACCTTTGAACTTTACAAATAACCCATCGACACCGACCTTTGAACACAATGGGTTGTGACTAGTGACGCGTTTGTTGCTATTTTTATGTTTATGTGTACGAATCGATCATTGATTGCCGCATTATAACAGACAGAACTCTGACTGTGAAACGGCCATACGACAGGCATATCTGATATTAACGTCAATAACAATGGAACTGTACAATGCAACACCTCGTCAACGACACCAAGTGAAACTACTGTTTGTTGTTGTTATGTAAAGTTGTGGATTTCGCGCGATATGCTCCAAATTTATTTTGTCACGTCACAACAGTAGATTGCACATGAAACGATATCGGTTATTCTACTGTTGAAAACATAATTCTGATCCTACTAGTTACGTAAATTACTGCCCTGCAAATTACATTAATTAATGTGCACACATCTATGTTGGCAGTTCTATGTTCTCTTTAGCAGATTATATACGAGCACTGTGTTGTTTGACGTCAATATAAACTACACGTACTCGTTGACGGCTCAGTGTAAGCAGCAGGCGGCCACACAAGCCATACAAGCTGGAGCATTTAACCGACGGTAGAAAAAAGCAACGTTGCACAATGTAGCGAAGCGTAATTAATAAAACTTGTTGCACCAATCTGCCTTAAAACCGGTAACTACCATTCGTTGTCAACATGCATATGATTTTGATTAAACCTCGTTGTCAAGAAACTATGACGCAAACATTGACTAACCAGTCCGACAAGCTAAACGCAGGTGCCTAACGAAGACGTACAAAACGACGATTCTAGTACACGGAGGTGTACGTGAGCGCGAGGCCAAGAAGTACGACAGCTCCCAGCTTGGCAGCAGCGACAGGCCCGGCTCCGCTCGGCGCGCTGCATTCCTGGTCTCCATTCCACCACTTTGTTTTCAGCCGCTCGATCTCTCCGCTCTCGACCAGCGCCGATATCGCAGAGTTGAGCCTGATCTTCAGCGGCGAGCCCTTCGCGATGACGAGTCCGTAGTGCAGCTCGCTGATCCGCCCGAACGTCTTGAGGTTGCAGGGCGCGCGGTTCACCCAGTACTCCGCCGTGCTGCTCTCCATGATGAAGGCGTACTTGCCGTCGGAATCCCGCACTCTCTGGACGCCTTCCGCCACCGTCGACGCCTTAACGGTCTGGTCACGCTGCGGACCAATGAACACACGCCACGTTAGCGGCGGACGCCGACGAGGACGCTGCTTAAGAACTGCACGGTGGCCATTTTAAAAATAT
>JAODUO010000028.1:857500-867500 GCA_025642075.2 Ridgeia piscesae
ATGCAATTGGCATGTTGCGTTTGGTTCAACCAAATGTACATATTTAACCGCGCAAACACTGAGCGAAACCACGACCGACCATATTTCACTTACATACAAGAAGACTGCCTTTTCGACGAGTGAAGCTCCTGAGGCGCTTAATCCGGAAAGTGTCACCCAGGACCCGTCGAGTAAACACGATAAGGAAAATGGCTTTATATACCGGAAAAAGTATAATGTCTTCGACTGGCATTATAGTTACTATGCCAGACGCGTATCCGTGCCATACTACCAATACATTTAGGAAACATGCTAGTGTTCTTAGCTTGTTTCACTGGATGTAGAATGGAAACCATCTTTACCAAGTATCATGCTACATGTTCCCCTAAATGTGCAAACAGCCGACATGGCGCTAACATCTGCCTTACTAATTGCCATATCACACGCAACATGTCATCTCTGTGGGTACTATAAGAGATCGCTGACCGCCAATGGACTGACATGGCGCTAACATCTGCCTTACTAATTGCCATATCAAACGCAACATGTCATCTCTGTGTGTACTATAAGAGATCGCTGACCGCAAATGGACTGACATGGCGCTAACATCTGCCGTACTAATTGCCATATCAAATACATGTCATCTCTATGGGTACTATAAGAGATCGCTGACCACCAATGGACTGACATGGCGCTAACATCTGTCTTAATAATTGCCATATCAAATGCAACATGTCATCTCTGTGGGTACTATAAGAGATCGCTGACCGCCAATGGACTGACAATGCAAATGTGCAGATAATGTACTTTTAACAACACATACAGTAACGCACAGTAAGCATGTGTATATCTGACCCCCCAAAAGCTGAACTCATGTATGTTTTTCCTCCACTAAAGGTTACAACGACGAACAAGCTAATGTTTCCAATCTTGGCGGGAAAATTGGCGGATGTAGAGGTTTGAAATTGGTGGTGTATCAAATTTGAAAAACAAGCGGAAATATTGATTGATAAGTATTATTCTTGTGTTAAGGTTATTCATAAAGTTGTACTGGACATACATTGAGTAGTAGTTTTGGTAAAAGTTTATTAGTTAACAGTATTTTTGAATAGATTAGCATAGTGGGTGATGATAGGGTAATCTAGGCTTCGACAAATTGTAAACAAGATTGATCAAATTTCTTTATTTTATATAGTATATAAGAGATAAAGCAATAAGTGTAACAACTACATATGTAAGATAATACTGTGAATATGTATCATTATTACTATAAATAAACAAGCGTTTAATAGGAAACCCTTGTTTGTTTATATATGTAGTGTCCAACGTTTCCGCTAGGGAACGGTACCAGTACAGACTAAACTTATTGTTCATGGTAGCATAGGTAGTAGTTGTTTATAACATAAAGTTTGCTGCAGTTGCTGTACACAGTAAACATACAGTCTTTCTAAAGACTAAGTTGGTATAAACTAAGAGTTGATTTTGACAAATCGTAATATGGCACCTTGCAAGCGGCAAGTGAAGGCAAGGAGGCACTTGGTGTGTAACCACTGCCACAGCTTGGTGGATTTCGCCGTATCGGGATGCGGAAAAACTTGGTCACAGACAACGGAGGAAGGGTTTACATTCCAATGTTTAGGGTGTTGGAAAGTGGACTGTCTGACAGCAGAGTTAGCTATGCTAACGGATATTGTGAAGGGAATGGAGAGTGGAGGGAGGGTGATTGCAAGGAAAACAAATGGAGAAAGAAAACAGGAAACATGACATGCAGGAAGGTGACAGGGGAGAAAGTGACAGTAGAGAAGGAGGGAGGGACAAGGGGACAGGAGACGAGAGAAGTAGATACGACAGGAGGAAAGACGAATGGAAGAAAGGAAGTGAGAGTAGATGTGACCAAACGGAAGTCAAAAACAAGGACGATGACAGGAAGAAATGAGACAGGAAAGAAAGGAACAACAGAGAAAGCGGCAGGGGGAAAAGTCAGCAACCAGGGAGATGCAAAACGGAGGAGCTACTCTGAAGCAGTGATCGAGGGGGCATTGAGAACAGAAAGGGTATTTATGGGAGACTCCATTTTGCGAAAGGCAGACAGGACTTTAAGCAAAGGAGAAGACGTTGTTGTTTGTCTTCCGGGGGCTAGGATAGAGCATGTGACTGAACGGGTAGAGAACGTATTGGGGCATGGCCAAGGAGGGTCTATATTAGTACATTTAGGGACGAACAATGCAGACAGGGATGGAACAACCAGGATAGTAAAGAGATACAGAGAGTTGGTAGAGACACTGAAGAAGACAAGAGTTGAACAGAACATACTCTCAGGAATCTTGCCAGTGATGGGGGGAAGGGGAGCAACATTTAGAAACTGCAAGAGGATGGAAATTAACGCACTACTAGAGCAGATGTGAGAAGAAGAAAGTAGGATTTGTAGATTTGTGGGGATATTTTGTTGGGAAAGAAGACATGTATATGAGAGATGGCCTCCATCTAAGCGGAAAGAAGGGCGCAGCAGTGTTCTCCGAGAACCTGCTTCGATCGATGGACAATGGAACAGGTTGCAACTTTTTAAACTAGTTTCGCAGGGGGGATACACAGAGAAGCCAAATACTAGAGGCATAGATAAAGATAGCAAAAAGACATCAGCAAAGAACAGCCTGGAAAGCCCTACGGAATTTGGTTATAAATGTGTTTATTTAAATGCAAGGAGCATAGTAAACAAAAGAAATGAACAGTTACAGGAAACTCAACATTAACTGTTGGGTTAGTGTATCGGAGTCCAAACATAAGCATGGAAGAGAATGAAAAAATACATAACGCTATCAAAGAAGTGAGTAAACGGGACTGTATTATTATGGGGGATTTTAACCATGGGCATATACAGTGGACATCTCTACAGAGTACCGGGAGAGAGGATCAATAATATTTTAATTTAGTACAAGATAGTTTCCTTTCTCAACATGTGTTAAAATCAACCAGGGGCGAGAACGTGTTAGACATAGTATTGAGTTCACAGAAGGAATTTGTTGATAATGTCAAGATATGTGAGCCACTGGGATGTAGTGATCACAACCAGATACATTTTATCATCAAAGTAAAGGGAGAACGGAATAGAAAAATAAGGTACAGGAAATAATTTCACAAAGGAAGATATAAGGACATGTGGGAATATTTAGCAAAGATAGACTGGAATAACACACTGAAGAATAAGAATAAAGAGTGAAATTGACTGCGTCGTTGACAAATTTGTCCCTTTGAAAAACCAGGGGAAACGGTCAAAGAAGAAACACTTATCGAAGGAAGCCATTAGAAAAAAAGTACAAGCAAATGATGTGGAAGATATATAGACATGCTGGAAGTGAAGAAGACTATAGCATTTATAAAGAAGCACTTAATCAAGCTACAGCTGAAATTAGAAATTTAAAGAGAAGGTACGAACAAAAAATAGCTTTTAATATAAAACATGACAACAAGACTTTTTATGCGTATGTTCGAAGTAAATAAAAAGTTCAGGATACGGTCGGTCCTCTAGAAGGTAGTGATGGAAACATAATAACAGAGGGATTCTTAATGGCAGAAAACCTAAATGATTACTTTAGTTCGGTGTTTATAAGGGAAGATATTAGTATATTACCAGTACTTGAGACTAAGTTCGAAGGGAGAGAGTTTGACTATTTAGGACAACTAATTGTAACCCCAACAATGGTAGCTATGAAAATAAGAGATATGAAGGATAATAAATCACCTGGAATGGATGGGATTCCTCCCAAATTACTATTGGAAATTGTACGACAAATCAGCATACCGCTTGCAACAGTGTTCAATTTGTCATTAGAGGAGGGAATAGTTCCGTTAGAAGGGAAAGAAGCAAACATTATACCATTATTTAAAAAAGGTTCGAGAAACAAGTCAGAGAACTATAGACCAGTGAGTTTAACATCGGTGATTTGCAAACTATTAGAAAGACTAATTAAAGATCACCTGGTTGATTTTCTTGTTAAAAATAAATTGATAAACCCATCTCAACGTGGGTTTTTAAAAGCGAGGTCATGCTTAACAAATATGTTATGTTTTTTGGAAGATGTCACAAAGTGGGTAGATGAGGGATCACCAGTAGATATAAACTACTTAGATTTTAAAAAAGCCTTTGACAAAGTGCCAAACGAAAGACTACTACTTAAACTAAAGGCCCATGGCATAGGAAATGGAATGATCAACTGGATAGAAAAATGGCTTATTGATAGAAGACAAAGAGTAGTAGTTGATGGGGAGGTTTCAAACTGGAAATCGGTTTTGAGTGGAGTACCGCAGGGATCAGTACTGGGACCTATTTTATTCTTAATATATATATCAATGATTTGGATGATGACATAACAAGCAAGGTGTTGAAGTTTGCGGACGACACAAAAGTGTTTAGGAAAATTAAAAGTGATGCAGATAGACAGCATTTACAAGATGATCTTAATAAGTTGATAGAATGGTCTGAGAAGTAGCAAATGCTGTTTAATTTTGGAAAGTGTAAGTGCCTTCACACAAGACATGGGAATGAAGGTGCACAATATACAATGGGTGGTACTGTACTAAATACTACCTTAAAGGCAAAGGACTTAGGGTTAACTATTAGTGCTGACATGAAGGTATCAGAGCAGTGTGGAATTGCAGCAGCGAAGGGAAACCAAATTCTTGGATTAATTAGGCGAAATATAGTGTACAAAGAAAAAGAACTTATAATACCGCTGTATAAAACAATAGTTAGGCCTCACTTAGAATATTGTATACAAGCATGGAGGCCATATCGCAAGAAGGATATTGATATGCTAGAAAGAGTACAAAGGAGAGCAACAAAAATGATACAAAAACTCAGGAATATTAGTTATGAAATGCGTCTAAAAGAATGTGGTTTAACAACACTAGAAACCAGAAGATTGAGAGGAGATCAGATTGAGATGTTTAAAATATTGAATGGATATGAAAATATTGACAGAAATATTTTTTTACAGTCAAGGAAGAGAGAAGGAATAGAGGACCCGGAGTTACATTAGCAAAGAAGCAGTGTAGACTGGATATTAGGAAATTTTCATTTTCACAAAGAACAGTAAACGAATGGAACAGATTATCAGCTAATTGTGTAGATGTTAGTAGTGTTAATATATTTAAAAATAAAATCGACATATACCTAAGACGAGCGGGGTATACTTAGATAGATAGGTTGGACTCTCGATAAGCCAAATGACGTCCTAGTCCACCTGCCATCTAGAGTTGAATCTCTAGGTGGCAATCTTGTTAAATCTTGTTCAACATTTCAGATAAATTTGATAGCATACGCACACACATCCATGTTTATCCTTATTCCTTGAATGAAGAATGAACACATCACAATTGCATTACCCTGTGAGTAAACATGTTTCACATTTACATCATTTATGTTTACATGACAAAGAGAGTGGTGACAGCATCAATGTATTTATGTCAACAAATAGAAGAAAAACCACAACGCAAACAAACTGCAGCTTGTCGATTGAAAACAACGCCAGGGCAGTGTGACCCGCTCTTGTGGTGAATGGTCCCCTTAAAAACAGTCCTGCTCGTGTGAGTTGAGTCATGAAAAGATAAACAAGCCCTGGCGAGTTGGGTCAAGGAAGGTCAAGCTCTGTTATCTGCAGTAAAAACAGGACCACAACTGTGAGGCACCTTTTCGTGATAATGCTTCGTGTTCACGTGTGTTTGACTATATTTAACCTTATTTGAAATGGTACCAACCGGCACCTCTAAACAATTGTAGATATTATTTCACAAAGTATCATGAGAGGTAGTTGATGCCATTTCAAATATAGCATCATAAGAAACCACAATGTTAATTCAATTTATCATTCAATTATTTTGATAAACTGTGTGCTATGAATTGGGATTTCTATTTTTTAACTATTCGTTGGGTCTAATACACAGAAATATACACTTAATACAGCATTCGCATAACAGATGTACGCTAACCTAAATAACGTCTAAGCCATGGAAATACCTCATTGAACACTAGAAATGCACAGACTTGGAAAAGGCGGACAGTACAACCACACCAAGTACTAGTAAAACACACTAGTTAGTTTATTTGTTATTCTCACAAGAATTCCACAAATTTAAGATGAAATGAAACCCTAATACATTAAACGGGTTGATCAAATATCATGTCAATGCAACGTATGCTCACTGACTTAACCCAGTGCCGTTTTGTAGCGTGTGTCCAACATATCTAACCGCTATGTAACGTCATGTGGTTGCCACTGGCAACAAAGACGTGAACTCGTAGTTTCAATATATATTGTGGGTAGGTAAACATCGTGACAATGTCACGTGTCCGCAGGCAGCCTATTCCGGTGCCGTTGAGTTGCTATAGAACTGTGTAGTCAATAGCTACATGACACGCCATCTCGTTTCACATACGTAAACCAACAACGTACGATACAGGACGACTGTAGATATGTGTGGTATATATGTCAATTTGCTAGCTGAATGATCTCGACAGTTCAAAGTTTAAACAAATACAGTGCTTAGAAACTCAGTATCTAAGGTGGGATTAGAAATGTTTTTGCGTGATTAAAACGACGTTCATGTTATACTATTCTCGGTCCATGCACAATACTGAACCGATTACAATAGTCAATCTATACGGAAATAAGGTAGGCTTGTAGAATGTGAGCCTAGCTACGCAGATTTCTCCAGCGAACCGTCATATGGGTACATTGATGACAATACAAAGGGTAGTTTGACATTAGTTAACTGACATATGGGTACATTGATGACAATACAAAGGGCAGTTTGACATTAGTTAACTGACATATGGGTACATTGATGACAATACAAAGGGCAGTTTGACATTAGTTAACTGACATATGGGTACATTGATGACAATACAAAGGGCAGTGTGACATTAGTTAACTGACATATGGGTACATTGATGACAATACAAAGGGCAGTTTGACATTAGTTAACTGACATATGCGACGACTACCAAGACGACACTGCACCACGCTGCCCGCTGTCACAGCGCCAATGAAGCAGCTTCATTCGCTAGGCGGCACCACTGGCTTGATTTGTTGCGAACCTTGGTAGGTACTCAGGTCTCAGGTGATTACATCCAAACAGCCAAAACTTGGGCTAACGCAGGAGTTGTTCTTCTGTAGAATTTGTGAGTACACTACAGGTTACACATTTACCCTCTGTGTGGGATCTTTTACTTCCCCTGGCATAGACACCAGACAGAAGGGACCGGCTTTTAATGTCTCTTCCGAAAGACACAGGCAAATGTGGGGTGAATAAATTGCCTAAGTTACGAAACGGCGGTAGGTGGAATTGAACCACCGTCCACTCGATTGACAGTCCGGCGCTCTACCGCGCGACCACCGCTCCCCTCAATCCGTAACGCGCAGCTGGTCACCCAGGGGCCTTCTTTGGCCGCAGTTCGCAACTCATGGTTGATCAACAACTTGAATAAAATGTGTATTTTAGATAGTTTAATATGCATAGCAGAACATATTATATATCTGGCGTTTTCTGCAGAATATACGCCTACATCAATACGACCTCAGAATAATTTAAATCAAGGAATGGTATTCTGTTATCTGCTCTTTTTCTAGGTTTGGTGGAAACAATCCTGCATGTATTGTGTTTGTCAACTGCGACACATTGAGGAATGATTTGACCCTTTAGGTAATACAAGAGCCGTTTTGCGCAAAAATCTGTAAAGTGTTTTCAAATAATTCATACTATTCAAAATATTACAATACCTCTCGTACATTCACTACATTGATTCAATCGGTTGAGGGAACGATACAGGGTATTCAGCAAAGATTACATCTAAGACCTAGAATTGTATTCGAGACCTGACCCAATTGACCTTCGAGTCTCTCTTCGCTGACTGCAGGAAACAGGTGAATTTTCAAGCAAGTTGCCGTTCACTGGTGACAATTACTTGTAACCGCTGCCAGTCAGTCGCAGAATTCGGCGGCCTCTTTCCACGCCGCTGGTCGGGCGTGCACCTGCGACAGCCACTGATTAAATAAACACTCTATGCCCGCTGGGCTCTGAGGTGAATCACCCAATCGCTCAGTGCGCCTCCCGGCCTCTCAGACGCCGCGGTATGGCGTACCGAACCTCCTCCAGCGTCGCTACTGCGACGGCTTCGAGGCAAACGCCTCCAGGACCGGCGGAATGCTTGTCCAAAACTAAACTCGTTGTTCCGTAATTGAAAGTAATGCTTATTCTGTAATTGGAATGAATTTTTATTATAAAAGGTGCTTAATAACAAAACTGAGTAATTTTGATAAATAACCGTGCAGCAATTGCCAATTTAATCAATGAATACAAACTAGTACATTAGGGCCATTTGTCAGTCGGGGAAAATTGTTGGGTAATGACAAATGCGCTGAACGTAAAATACGTAATTAGTGTCTCTAACGATGGGGGAAAATGACTACTATTCTTTCCTTGCGCACCTGCAGTATAACATTGTTCCTATCTGTTATGTCAATTATCGTAATTGCAATGTTAAGAATGTGTGTGTGTGTGTGTGTGTGTGTGTGTGTGTGTGTGTGTGTGTGTGTGTGTGTGTGTTGTGTGTGTGTGTGTGTGTGTGTGTGTGTGTGTGTGTGTGTGTGTGTGTATATATGCATAAATTATATTATATATATATACGTACATATATATATATATATATATATATATATATATATGTGTGTGTGTGTATGTGTGTGTGTGTGTGAGTGTGGGTGTGAGTGTAGTCTACATCGACACATACACTAAAACTAAACTTGGCTAACTCTAATGGCATTTTAGTTCAAGTGAATCAATCACATCAGATACATCATATTAGAACGTTTACAATGCGGTAATTGTAGTTATTTTCCATCATGGTTTTCCTTTAACATCACTCGGTTAGTAATCAGACATTCTGCTTCTGTAGCATTGTGGGTTATCTTAATACGCATTTTCTGCTTTTTCTCTTAACATATAACGATATCTGTATGAACACTTAAAATCAAATAAACGACGATGTTTTAGGCAGAGTTCTGGTACTACTATAGCCAACTTCCGCTTAAAGCCCTAATCACATTTCCACTTCCGTTGAAAGCGGATAGTCGTCGACTGCTTGTAGTAATTCGATTGTAACAATCATAGATTATTCATTGGCATGACAGCTTTATAGAATTATACACGTGTATATGCACGTTCTCTAACATTGTTAGGAGCTCTTAAACCTGATGTTGCAGTTTAAGATCAATTTTGATCCTTAACAGTGATGTTGAATATTTGAGAACAGTCAAATTACTTGACGAGCCAGCGGGACACTATCACTGGCGTGTCATGGAAATAGTGTCCTGGTTAAAATGCAAAGGATATTTGTGGTTTGAAAAAGAAAACATAGTGAAATGGTTTTCATGTGTAATTGGGTTTAGATGGATCCACTTCACGGAAGGACAGACGGAATTATCGTTATTTATTTTAAACGACGGTTTTAGACGGAATTATCATTAGTTATTTTAGATTTTAGATAACAACATAATTAGCCATACTATTAAGCTAAATGTTGCATATTTATAACAATAGAATAACAGCTGTTTTAGTATAGTTATAGGGTTAAATATTCATGGTGTCCGAGCTTCCTTTTAAATATCACCGTCATTGGTGTTTTTATATATGCAATAGTTTTGTGCCTATGAGCTAGAATTTGTTTATTATTGTTGATTTAGTCTTTCTTATGTGCTCATAATCTGAGTCAATTTGTACGTATAGCTCCAAGGCAATAAGTGCTTCCATTGTGTCCTATCATCCTTGTATGTATGTATGTATGTATGTATGTATGTATGTATGTATGTATGTATGTATGTATGTATGTATGTATGTATGTATGTATGTATGTATGTATGTATGTATGTATGTATGTATGTATGTATGTATGTATGTATGTATGTATGTATGTGTATGTATGTATGTATGTATGTATGTATGTATGTATGTATGTATGTATGTATGT
>JAODUO010000028.1:872500-880000 GCA_025642075.2 Ridgeia piscesae
TTAGCCGGCTAAGAGTCCGGAGTACCTAATCTCACCCGGATTCAAAACGAGGCCAAGCTGGGTCTTCCCAACACAAAGGAATATTGATCTCATCCCACCTTCCTCCCCTCTCTACCACCATTACGCTACTGCTGCATCACATATCGTCCTCGTGTTATCTCGTGGTCTACTGATAAGCCTTGTCCAGGACCACGTTTGTCATTTTACTGTATTATCAACAAATAATATAATCTCTTTGTCATGAATGTTAGTTTTCATAACTTCTCGATCCTTTACGCCACAGCAGACACCGGTATCGTCACAATAACTATATATCAAATTCGGGTAGAACGAATATTGCCAAGCTCTTATATATATATATATATATATATATATATATATATATATATATATATATATATATGTTAAAACAACATGTCAAATGTGTTATGAATTATATCTAAAAGACCCACCATTTATTTCTCACAGAACTACAATGCGGAAACCGTACTTTTTCCTTTTCTCCCAATAGACCAACCAAATTCAGCATGTTGAGAATCGTTGTTGCTATAGAGTTGGACCAATGCGTCGATTCCCTCTGCGGAACTACCGAGCAAAGCCGGCCTTAAATGAAGCAGTAAGACAAAGCCGAAATGCCCAACATCAAAGATAAAGCTATAAGTCTTGAAGCTTAACATCCGGTCTCCCGCTGTCGCCAGAACGTGCTACATTTCACCTGTGCCCAGACCTATCAGCGGAACTGCGAATGTTCTTCTCTGCGAAGTACGTCGTAGGATTTCGATGATTCCCTGAGGCGGCCAGGCGGTTAGCTTCACTACTCCCCCCGTCCGGCCGCGTGGATCATTCTCCCGGGCCTCGGTCGCGTCGCCCACGAGTGAGCCGACCGCGCCTGTCATTCGCAAATTGTCGGCGCACCGTTTGTCGATTATCACCGGCGACTTGGGAAGCTTCACGACCGCCCGGGGAATCGGCTTATAGTCTTTCCGACGGATTATTGGTTGGAGCACTTGGCCCGGCTCAGGTGCTGCTAAAGCGTTAATGACCACGTAAACCTTTGATCTCTGGAGGACGCCAGGAGCGAAGGCGGAACGGAAGGCCGTTTATGGCGGATTCTACACCTACGGTTTTAAGCTGACGTCGATGTTGCATTGGCACTGAACACGTCCATCAGTCCTGTCCTGTCTTCCAAGAAACTGTTGCCCAATTTATAATTTGTTTTAAATAAATCCAGTTTTTGTGAATTTAAAATGTTTGACTATTTAACGATCCAGTTAGCAACAACAACAATAACACCAACAACAACAGACAACAACATCAAACAACAGACAACAGACAACAGACAGCAGACAGCAGACAGCAGGCAGCAGGCAGCAGGCAGCAGGCAGCAGGCAGCAGGCAGCAGGCAGCAGGCAGCAGCACAGACACAGCGGCAGCGGCGGGCACGGCGGGGCGGCGCGGCGGGCGGCGGCGCGGGGGCAGCGAGCGGCACAGGCAGCGGCAGCAGGCACAGGAGAGAGGAGGAAGGAAGGAAGGAAGGAGCAGGCGCAGGCAGCGGCAGAGTGCAGGTAGCAGCAGCAGCGTCAAGGCGCAGCCTGGCCAGGCAAGGCAACAGGCACAGACAGGCAACAGGCATCAGCAACAGGCAATGGCAACAGGCAACAGGCAACAGGCAACAGGCAACAGGCAACAGGCAACAGGCAACAGGCAACAGGCAACAGGCAACAGGCAACAGGCAACAGGCAACAGGCAACAGGCAGCAGGCAGCAGGCAACAGACAACAGGCAACAGGCAACAGACAACAGACAACAGACAACAGACAACAGACAACAGACAACAGACAACAGACAACAGACAACAGACAACAGACAACAGACAACAGACAACAGACAACAGACAACAACAACAAACAACAAACAACAAACAACAAACAACAAACAACAAACAACAAACAACAAACAACAAACTCAAAACAAAAACATACACAAAAAATAACAACAACAACAACAACAACACCGTTATCTGTACAGCGATATCCAGCGTCGATAATATACACCTTATAGTGACACTTCACGACCGTGCCTAGATAGTCGCAGGACCACATTAGCTGGATGGTGTATTCCGTTGTACTGCGATATGTTATTGACTTAATTAATATGGAAATTGTTCGCCATCTGTAAATTGGGCCATCGGTTAACTCGTTATCAAGCGGACGCTGTTATTAATACAAAAAACTAAAAACTAAAACTACGTTCTGGTTTTATTTCAGGAAACACATTCTCCTTCAGTGAAGGGAGAACATTTCTGTTCCCAGTGTTCCAACACAAGTGTCTATGGTACTTAATGTGTTCATGTGCTGCCGTCCTTGGCTTTGTAGCGACAAAAATCACGTTGTTTACTGCGAAACAACACGCTGAATGATGACGGTGCCTAAACGGCACCGTCATCTTTCAACGTACAAATGCATACTTAACATAATGTAGCCAGTCGTACCGAATGCACGATGAACGCAATTATAATACATTACATTTTGTTCACCCGCTATTCGGAAAGATTTTAAAGTTAATTATATCCATTGCTAGAAAGTATTTTATTAACTATTTCTTACCATGTAACATACTACATGTTACCGTCACGCTATGCTGCGTGTCCAACGTCACGTGTGTCTACAAATACTACGCTCCAGACAAGATTACGCTTTTGGATTAGAGTTAAATGTCACGCTGCAACACCAACGAGGCACTGACGCTACTAGAGAATGCCAAACCACGCAGTGAATAGGGCCTACACCAACCACCTCTAGATAAACAGTATTCATGCGGCGGACTTATTCCTGCCATTTCGTCCCTGGTCGGTGCCTTTTTCACATATCCTGGACTTCTGCAACGGTTGTCTTCAGTTACGCCATTGCACGTTCGGGATGTCTCTAAGCAGTCGCCCCGTCATTGCGTCGCGGTTATTTGTAACCGATACGTGCTGCTTCCCGTGTTGCCTCGACACAGCACTTGCCCGCAGTCAAGCGTCTGCAATGTGGGAATTAAATCCATGCCAACATCCAACGCATGCAGTCGTATGTCTATACCCAGTGGGCACGTGTCGACGTTCACGGACTGCGTTGATATAATAACGAGGTGTCCGTGACCAGCGTACCAAGCAGATGGTCGTGTTACTTCGCCGTAAACAACGTGATTTTTGTCGCTACAAAGCCAGACGTGTGTGATTGGACAAGGAGGTCAGCTCATGAACACATTAAGTTGCATAAACACGTGTGTATGTCACTCCACTTGCAATGTCCGGATACGTCTGACGAAAATGTGAACATTTCTGTTCCCTGTGCTGGACGTAAATACACTCCCTTCACTGAAGGAGAATGTGTTTCCTGAAATAAAACCAGAACGTTGTTTCCCGTTCAACTTGGTGGTATTAATAACAGCGTCCGCTTGATAACGAGTTATACGAATATTCTACGCCACGTTGTCCATCAACAGCCGCGGGAGAGTTGGTCAGAGTGGCCTCTTTAGAGACGGGTCTCGCTTAATGACCACTGCATTGCTGGCCACTGGCAGCCGCCTTGTGCACGCGAGATTTGTTTGTCGGCGTTACCGTATTGATGAGGCTTTGTTGCCGCTTCAACAATTTTATAATAGATACACCAGCAGACACACGGGAGAATTACAAACACGTATGTATATGTATATATATATATATATACATATAAATGTGTGTGTGTGTGTATGTATGTGTGTGTGTTTGTGTGTGTGTTTGTGTGTGTATGTGTGTGTGTTTTTGAATGTGTGTTTTTGTATATATATATATATATATATATATATATATATATATATATACAAAACACACATACAAAAAAAACACAATACAAAAAAAAACACAACACACACACACACAAACACACACACAACACACACACACACACACACACACACACACACAAACACACACACACACACACACACACACACACACACACACACACAAACACACACACAGATCGATTATATGTTATATTGGTAAATTGACGAGTACTTCGGTTGTATGTGATCCAAAATCTAGATGTTCTTGATGTACCAAATAGTCACTATTTCTTCTCATTTGGGTCAATTAGGTCCTTTGGCATAGCATCCTAGGCTAATGCACCCGCCAAGGCAGTATCTGAAACGTATGGTATCGCATTTCTACATGGTATCCCATGCGTCCAATATTAGACGTGCGGACGATTAAGTGGTGTCGTCTTTCAGTGTATCCACCGGTGACTGCAATCTTAGCTGCATGACGCGAACTAAATACCACTTCTGCTCACTAGACCATCATCGGACGACCGATGATTTCGTTGATTAAATCAATTATTCTTGTGGTTGTCACCTTGACCTTGTAGTTGGACAGAGCATGGAAGGAGACCAGGCGACGGCAGGGCACGGTGACCCTCCAGGTAACATGTTTGTTGTCGTGCCATGTGAACCAGAGCGTGCAGAACCATTCACCTGTTCAATGTCGGTTAATCCTAGTTCTAGGCAAGGCATTCTGGGTAAAACGGCCTACATCTGCGTAGCGCGAAATCCGCATAGTTAAATGCCTAGCGGTGCATTCCGATATTACTCGGAGAGTCGTCCATTACTTCGATCCATTCTGACTTGAAGTCGGCTATTGGTGCTGTCTGTCGATACCCGCTAGCGCATTACGTTGTTATCGGATAAGAAATTGTGGGAGTGCTGTTGAAAAGTTTCAGGGAGGTACTACTAATCTAAACAATCTCAATATGTTGACGGGTAGACCCCTCATTCTGAATGATGATATCAAACGGCACTGTTCAGCACTTCTGGCGTGATTAGATAATAATGGGTAATGATTCGCACGTGTTGATGTGGAGGGCGTAGGTATGTAACGGTTAAGGCCCTGTGGTCTCACAGTTCGTAATTCGTTACAACACCAGACCGTGGGATGTAGTGTTTGCGTCTCTCTGATAGTCTATGCCCTACAAGATCTTAGTTCGCATGCGGCGAATCGTTCACACCCTCAAATACATCTATTGTAGGAGACGAATAGTTCATATCCTTCTATATCGGACACGAACAAAGGTTAACAGCTTGAAATATCTTATTTCGTAGATCACTAATAATTCAGACATTTTCATCTCATTGTTCTTAGGGCGTTAATAATAATACATACAATACGATGTCTTAATTTGTAGACAACTCATAGTTAACACCCCATAGCGTCATAGACGTGACAGTGGTCCTCAATCTGGTCAGTTTTAGTCGGAGGTAAAGTAAATGCATTGCCGATACCAGACGATTACTTTTAGAGTTAAGATTATTTATATCACAAAGTGATAGTTAAGATATTAAAGGATAATACGTCAACCGTATTGGGTGGCATGCCATCTAATCTACTAAGAAAGCGGCATGCGTAGGTCATTAAGTACAAGATACTAGATAGTTTATTACATTTCTAAAGGTGAGAACATTGTCTCGTGGTCAGTAAAGAATCATAAACAATACTAATTACAAAGGCAGTCGCAGACAAATATTGCACACATTCGCACTGGTTCTGGCGATGGTGACAAGGTTACACAGTTTAGTCAGTTATAAGATAAATACATAAACAAATAGTATTGATTTAAAATTAAAATTAAAATAAATAAATACAATAAATAAACATAAATAAATATTGATTTAAAATAAATTATTGTTTAATTAAATGTTTAAACCTACTAACATCATGAAATGGGTATATACATTAAACATATAACTAGGATTTATTGATAATCTTGATAACTTGAGATTTACAGGTAATTGGATTTAGGTTGTATTGATGAATTGTATTGCCATGGGGATACAACTGCTCAATGTCTTAGTTTTCTTTGCCCTAAAGGCCCTGAGTCTCCTGCTTGATGCTAGCAGATTATAATATTGAGACAGGACGTACCATAAGTCAGTCATAATGTGTAAACCATTTCTCTTCGCTCTCGTCTCATACAGCTGATTTAGTCCAGTCTGTCTCACTCCCACAACTGTACTACCTTCAGTAACAATAACACTTCTATAGCGTCTATATCTTTGAACATTAAAGCTCAGATAAGTAACAAACACATTAACTTGACGTGATCGTAAACGGGGACAGGCAAGAGTCGTCATTGTGGGTTTGAACTGCCGAAAATGTATGGTGGAAAAGCAATTTAAACAATTTTCTTTTAATTTTGTTAACGACAGACGATCATAGTTTCAGAAGATTTAATTGTAATAGGGAGCTGATTCCAGATTGTTGGAACAGCTACTGAGAAACCATGATTGCCTATATTGAGTTAAGTTTAAGGAACAAACATATGTTTGGAAACGGATGATCTAAGGGTCCTAGTGATATCGGGGAAACGTAATAGATTACCTAAACATGTCGGTTGTTGAGTAGAAAGAATACGGTATGTTACAGAAGCCTATTTGTGTGTTTCTGTTGTATAATGAATTTATCGCCATTGTGAATACGTATGTTACAATTCCCTTTTATGCAAAACTTAATAAAATGAGCTAAATACCACCGACTGTTAGGAAGAGCCAATCTCATCTCTCAAGATTCATCCCATCCTGCCCATGACCTATTTGAACCTCTTCCATCTAGTCGCCGATTCAGATCCATCAAAAACAGGACCAACCGGTTTTGTACTAGCTTTTTCCCCTTAGCCGTTCAAGCGCTGTCAAAACAGAAGTGATTTTTCTCCCACCCGCAGCAAACACATATTCCACTTTCCGATGAGTTTTTAGTGTGTATATTTTATCATAATTTATTATATATGATTTTTTTCATATTTTACACTTTAAGCTAATATATTTCTACTAGATCGTATCAATTATATATCGATGTTATACAGAAAAAAAATATTCGGACCTTTTATGTGATTGTTCTTATTTATTTATTTATTTTATTTAAAGTAGTAGTATATTTTACCATCATCGTTTGGTGCATGTGAATGTATTGTCATGTGAATGTACTAGTACGACGACCAATATCATTACACATTCCAATGTTTTATTGTAACTACAATGTGAACGCATGGCAATAAAGCTATCTTATATTATCTCTTATGTTTTCACAAGATTGCTGATCAATCCAATTGGGGAGCATTGCTTCATGCGTTGGAAGACGCGGGAGTTCATAGGTCTGAGTAAATTAAGCTTTCTGGTGTTTTTTCGGTAATACTCTATTAGTACTATTATGTTCGGTAATACTCTATTAGTACTATTATGTCCGGTAATACTCTATTAGTACTATTCTGTCCGGTAATACTCTACTAGTACTATTATGTTCGGTAATACTCTATTAGTACTATTATGTTCGGTAATACTCTATTACTACTATTATGTCCGGTAATACTCTACTAGTACTATTATGTTCGGTAATACTCTATTAGTTCTATTATGTTCGGTAATACTCTATTAGTACTATTATGTTCGGTAATACACCATTAGTACTATTATGTTCGGTAATACTCTATTA
>JAODUO010000028.1:900000-920000 GCA_025642075.2 Ridgeia piscesae
CTGTCTGTCTGTCTGTATGTCTGTCTGTCTGTCTGTCTGTCTGTCTGTCTGTCTGTCTGTCTGTGTCTGTCTGTCTGTCTCTCTTCTCTCTGTCTGTCTGTCTGTCTGTCTGTCTGTCTGTCTCTCTGTCTGTCTCTCTGTCTGTCTCTGTCTCTTTCTTTGCAAATAAAAAATTCAATAATCCAAAACCATCTAGATAAGGCCAGTGCCACCTGCCCATTCGTCATCCAACAACGGAAAGGCCACAAGCTGCAATGATTCATTTGTATTTATGTTTTCAAGTGACGGAGTTGCTAAACATATTACAGGGGTGCATACACACAATGTCCCAATTATGTTAATTGAATAGAACGACGAGACGTAGTGAACTGCAGTTGGTTAATTCTATAAAAAAAAAACAGCTGAAATTGTATAGAGCAGAACCTGTCGACATGTTGTGTGCAGCGTCGGATAATGAGTTGCCGAGTACCGAACTCATTCGTTTTAAGATATGGACGTTCACTCGTGTATGATGGCCGAGAATGGTCATCGCGTTTTTGTGTAGTTATTCGCAATCTGAAGGTATAAAGCATAAAGATGCCTATCACAATAAGCATGCGCACACCTAAACGAGACTTAGGCAGCCAATTATATTTTATTAAGCACATTTCTTTTTTTGTGTTAAGAACATATTTTATATAGAACGAATCACCTTTATAGTGTTCTTTGTGACATAAGACCATTATGTTTCATAGTATCTCTCGTGTGCTGTTTTCGATACAATTACCCTGAAAACGGCACGAAAGTCTGCCAAGCTCAGCGAAAGTGCCGAAACCATCGCGTTTGTTTCGCTCAAATTTGTCAACAAAATTGGATTCGTGAAAACCATAACACTGTGGTAACTAGTGTTTGTATTATATCATAATATTGCACAACAGCTCATTCTAACGTCCGTTTCTACCTAAAAACTAACCTTGTAGACATTATCTGATGCATCGAAATCTACATTCGTGATGCGAGCTACAGTGTATGTAATTGTTGAAGTCACGATACCACATGATCACGTAGTTAATTGAATCTCACCTTTCCGCGTGAATCGTTACAAAGACGGATTTTAAATCTAATTTATACTACAAGCGTATTTTATGTTGTCAGCTGTTATATACAATGGTACCCTTTCTGTATACGTGGAAAACGGGTTGTAGCTAAAACTTTGCGAACCGTGTAAGCGACATGTGACTACATAACTATCTAGAAGCAGCCTCGCAATCGCGATTCGGTTCCCATCGACAAACACACCGTTTACGGTTAACGCGCTCTTTCAACAAGACTTTCCGGCAACGAAAGCGAAAGCGAAAGCGAACGCTAGCCACACCAGTACGTCATGTTTCATGTCGGCGTACTACAACTGTCAGGTAAGCAAAATATTAACATTCTCGTTTTCTGCTTCTGGGTAGTTATGTTGACAAAGTCGTTTAAACGTTTGCAATAATCCACGCATTGCAAAACAAATTCAATCAAAGATTATGTATGGCAATGTATTACGTCGTTTACTTGAGATATATAGCTTATACCAACAAACTGTTGAAAGTCATCATTAAATTTACATGCGGGACTAGTCAAAAGTAACCTCAGTCGTAATGTGATAATAATAGTATAATGGGAGTAATGTAGTAGCCCTTACTATTATTTTTAATAGCTTATGACTTGCGAGGTGGCCGTATTACCGAAGTTGGATCCTGCCACTATCATAGCTTAAACCGACCGTAATGCATGTCATAGCATCGAGTGAACATGCAGTTGACGCCTTCTGCAATTGC
Organism: Ridgeia piscesae; assembly: GCA_025642075.2. Lineage (NCBI taxonomy): Eukaryota > Metazoa > Annelida > Polychaeta > Sabellida > Siboglinidae > Ridgeia > Ridgeia piscesae. The sequence continues at coordinate 901,800 of JAODUO010000028.1, forward strand.
AACACGAAACAGAATACACGCTACGTAAAACCGGAACAACGACAACGAGTAACTCGCTGCTGTTGATGTTTCAGGTGTAGTGCGAGGGGCATGGTGCGACACACCGCACCACGGATCTTCCAGATGCGAACGACAGAGACCGGAAGTCGACGAACCAGCGAGACGCAAACCACGTCAGCGTACCGGAAGTAGACCGAAATCGCGACGCAGCGATCGACCGCGATGGGATACGGAATGTCCGACCTACGAAGTCAATCTGCCAACGAATCCTCGGCTACGGGCAGAATGTCGCTCGCACGAGTCACTGCCGCCACGACCGCGTCGTCAGTCACCGAGAACGTCGTGCTGGTCACAATTCGAAAACGTCAATACCCATTGTCCGAGACGATGCCGAACTCCTTCCGCAGAAGATGACGCCTGCGACAGGCAAGGTGACTGCGGCGCGTGGGCGGACTGTCACAACGAAGGGGGAGCGAGACAACGACAGAGACACGACCGACCGACGTTTCCGGTTGGACGAGAACACGAAGACGAGAACCTTCCGTCGCATGGCATGCGACGCCTGTCCCGCTGCCGACGGCGTGATGCAGATGACGAGAGTACTCGCCGCTATCGCTCTAGGCGCCCGGTTGAAGGCAAGATACGGCGACAGCACGCTACCCCGCTATTATCCGGGGTACTTAAAACAGGGAGGTCGAGGAAGTCAACACCGAGTGGAGATACCGTGAGATTCGCACGTATGGTGGAGAGCCGATACACGAACGAGTTCGGGTACACACCCGTAGAGCCGGTGACAATTTCAGTGGTTGACGGTGTGAGCCAACGCAAAGGAGGTGCGCGCAGACTTCCGGTTGAAGCTAACTTCGCAGATGACCACGTCGCCATGTTGTGCGACTACTTAAAGATGTCAGCGATTTTAATTGTCTTGATAGGTCTATTTGCCTGGTTGTGGCTGTTGCTGACGAGAACACCACCACCAAGCCATTTCCCGTACTATTACTTGTGAACTCACTAAGACACCGAATCACCTACGAGTTATACGATAATCCTACATTTCAATAATGCATTTCTGTACGCGACCGTATCAGTCCATGTGATGCCAACATTGGTTACTGTAGGATGATTTTACTCTTGTCGGAAGACTTCAAGAGCATCAGTTCGTGACTGTAGCGCACTAGACAGCAAATTGTTCAATCGAAATTAGTATTATGTCAGCTTTAGGCTTTGTACAGATGGACTACGAGTTTGCGAAATACCCACTGTCTAATAACTCTAACAACAATTGTGCTGTTTTTTTAACCCGACATGGACGCCATAAATTGTGATCGAGATACACAAATAAAATATTCTTTTTCTGGCTTTGGGGAACGTTCACAAGAGTATGATAAAGAACACTTGCTGTGATTAGTATACCCTCAGTTGTACCTTAGCTACTAGACATGCGCAGTGAGCAAACATTCGCTCTGTGGCAGCAATTCTGTGATAATTACAGAGTCAGCGGACATTGCGGCATAGACCATAGTTGGCACGAGCACGGTCAGCGACCATCTGTGTTATATGAGCGCTTTGGCTGGACAGACATGGTGATTGTCCACGACAGGTTCTAGCCTGCTACAAAGAATCGAGTTTGGGAACTGTAGAGACCACCTAGCAGTGTCGCCATCTAGCGACTACATGATGAAGTAAAACAAATGCAATAAATTTCACTGCTGTCTTAATGGTGTAATATAAGATTATATGATTAATATAATAGTATGATAGCTTGACAAGCAACTTATATATATATATATATATATATATATATATATATATATATATATATAATTATAATTTTAATAAATATATATATATATATAATATATGTATATATACAGTACATTGGTGACTTACTAGACACATTTAGACTTCCAAACCTAAGTTTGTCATATATTTCCTTGACATATCTGTCCAGAAAAACTGTTGTAGTTTGAGTACGATGTTATACTGTTACCCTATGATTGAACTAAATGTATGCATACATGTATCTTAGTAACGTCCACGCTGTCCTCATAGAAATACATTACTTTTTATCGTTACGATGCATACAATTACAGAGAGTGTTAGTAAACTGTCATTTTGGTTTTCCCAATTTAAATGCTCACTGAATGCTATTTTTACCCTTAACGTTCAGCTGTTTACTCTAAATCCATCAGCGTGGTGGACACATGTTAATTAACCGGCTTCGCGCACTGGCTGAAGCGTGGTTGAAGCTATCCAAAGAATCTGAAATATTTCTCTGCCAGAAAATACGTCGAATCTAGTTTTAATATTTAGGTTTTTCTGGAGGAATGGATAATGCTCTATCTAAGAACTTACCTTACTTATTGTCATAGCCATCATTGTGTCATGTGATCAGGTAGATAATGAGTGTACTGGTGGGTCCTGTGTTAATGGGCTGACCTCGTTACGATGTACGCTGTCGTTGTTCCATTGTCTCAGACCAATGCTATATTAATATGGATGTCTGCGCCAGTCAGCAAACCTTCTTACAATAAGCCATGAGCTAGAGTGTTTGTTTGTACATTTTTAGGGCCGAAAGCTTTGGATAGGTCTACTTCCGTAGAGATGGAATATAGGTGATAGCGTTTTTGTGAGAGAGAACCCGTTTTACACTAACCCCATAATCATGACAACACATGTTCTATGAAACTCCTGAAGGGCGGGTCATACCTAAACAACTATAACATGATTAATATATAAATCAGGAGTATGACAATTGCGTACACGGTGGGCAAATCGGTCTGCTTTACAGGCATATTAAATTAATTTTAATATCGTGAGAATTGTCGATATTGTGACACTTTATTTACTACAAGGTTTCAGCGAAATTACTGAGCCTTACACAAACCACAACAAAATAATTTCACAGGGAATACTGTAAGCTTTGCCATTCTATCACCTATTTTCAATATCTGGCAACGTAGATGAACATTCTTATGCATTAAGCATCTAAAAAAGATATATTTTAGGTTACTACCCAGAACTTTCAATTATTTTGTTGATGGAAACCCGAAATGGCTTAGATTGCATGTTACTTTGTGGTAGGCAAAATAGTGTTCTAGTTGTGTGTGTAAGACCCCCCATTTAGCAATTTAACTAAAACATTTTTATTGCGAAAATTAAGTTTGTGTTAAAACAGTAATTTCTCACAGAAAGCTATGCGTCCTGCAATGTTATCACACATTTTCCATCTCTAGAGACGTATGCCTAATCACAAGTCACTATGGTCAACCCTCAAAATGTACACGTTGCCCAATTTGGGGGTCTGGCTCATTGCCTTACACCGTACGTTATCGAAGAAATGATGTTATTTCAGATCGGCGTCTCGTCGGCGAGAGCTCCCAGGACCGTGGGCAGTCTTCGAGGCAGCGTACGCCGATCGTCTCGTCGACCTTATCGCGGTCACAGCGGGTACTCGACGTGCCGCTGCCGGGCAGTACGGCTCCACTGACGCCTCTGTGTCGCTCTCCCTCTACGCCAGCCACTGCGGGCAACCGTAGGCACACTCGTAGCGCTCCAGGAGAACGCGTTCTGGTCGTTAATTGTTCTGGTAAGGATGCAGGTGAAATTGTTTCCAGCATTCGGCAGGGTTCTTGTATATGATTAGTCTGTTCATGTTGTGGTTACAACGGTCTGATCTTGTGAGGTGGCATTGAATTAGTCAGTCTTTTTCAGAAGATTTACGCCAGGCCGACTGAGGGTGGTCACTGCCAGGGTGCTTGTCACTGCCAGGGTGCTTGGTTCTTTTGCGTCCCAAACTGAGATGGGACCGACATTAACCTGTTTCTCTGGTTCATGAAAGTAGTGCTGATACAAGTGTTTTATCATGGTTACGTATCCAGCAGTTCGATGTTTTTATTCTTATAATTTCAAAATTATTCTGCGAAAGAGCTATCCAAATATCAACTTTAAAATGGCTGATGTGAAAACTGTAGAAGTTCAAAATAATTGAAATTGTTATACCCGAAAACATACCTGCTTATCACGTCTACTTTCTAGGTGACATAGATTTTAATATCGCCGCAATTTTTTAAAGCAGCCGGTGAGACAAGTGATAAATCCATTTCTGTGGGTGAGTGAGTGAGTGAGTGAGTGAGTGAGTGGGTTAGTGGGTTAGTGAGTGAGTGATTGGGTGAGTGGATGAGTGGATGAGTGGGTGAGTAGGTGAGTGAGTGGGTGGATGAGTGGATGAGTGAGTGAGTGAGTGAATGAGTGGGTGTGTTGTTGGGTGGATGGGTGGATGACTGAGTGAGTGAGTGAGTGGATGAGTGAGTGAGTGAGTGAGTGTGTGAGTGCGTGAGTGTGTGTGTGTGTGTTGTGTGTGTGTGTGTGTGTGTGTGTGTGTGTGTGTGTGTGTGTGTGTGTGTGTGTGTTTGTGTGTGTTGTTTGTTTGTTTTTGTGTGATTTTGTTCTCTTACTAAGGTAGTTGAGTACCGTGTAGACATGTTCGGTTACTCTCTCCTAACACACTCTGCTTTCAGGTTTGGGGAAGGAAAGTGTGAAGGGACAGTCACGTATGGGCGGAAGTCTCGTTCCCCGGACAGACCCTCCCCGCGGTGGGCCTGTCCAGGCGCCCTTACGTTCTCACGAGTCTTCCAAAATCATCCCGGAAACGTCAGCGACCTTGGCGAACCCACCGAAAACGAGGCACTTGACAAGTCGAATACCGTACATGCGTGATGCTCGTAAGCACATACTTGCCGACGTGCGAGCGCCCCCGTGTGGCCACAGGGTGGCGCTACTCTCGAAGACGTCGGGCAGGTCAATACGGTGCGGCGTCTACTCGCCGATATGCATACGAAGACACTCCTACAGAAGTAGCTGTAACGTTTTCGCCGACGTCAAAGTCCCATATCGGGCATGGAAAGAACCACTCGTGTCACGTGGTGTCAGACGACGTGTAAGCGACACGTTGACACTCGGTCGTTATGGCGTCATCGCCGGAAGACGCCGCTCGAATAAAGCCTGTCAGACGCTCTCGGAACAATATGTCTACCGCGCGCAGAGGTCGCGAGATAAATATGCAAACCAATCACGTGACGTCTACGGAAACGAGTCACGTGATCACAAACCGAGCGGATCGGGAGAGAGTTGTTATGATTACAGTAACACAGACGACGAATGTAAGTGTTGCGAGTCGCATCGCCAGCCCATGACGCAGCATGGGAATGTGGTAGTCAGACACACGGACGGTGCGTCTGTGACGCCATATTGTTCGGAAAGCACGAATTATAAAAAGGATACGACGCAAAAGACACCTTCATCGCCAGCGGCTATGCAAACTACGTCTCCTTCGCCAGTAGCTACGCAAAAGCCGTCTTCGTCGTCAGGAAATATCCAAAAGATGTCTTCGTCGCCATTGTATATGCAAAAGACGTCTTCGGTGCCAATGCAGACGACGCATTCGTCTACAAGAGATGTGCAAGAGATATTGTCGCCTACAACGCATATGCAAAAGCCGCCATGTCCTACAGAAGGTAACCAAAAGACGTCTTCGTTTACAAGGAATGTGCACAATACGACGTCACCGTTAAGTATGAATCATGGCGTTCCTCTACGGGTCTCGCCTTCTGAAAACTCCGGTAAAACCCAGAAAATGGAAGAGGAACTGGACCTTCAACGAGGCTTTGTTAAGAACGTCGTGGAAGATGCTCATTTTAGAACAATAGCCAGCGCCAAGGATGAGCCGGACCACGGGAACGCGTCGAGCCCCCAGCCCCAGCAGGAGCCGGTGATGTGTCCGCCGACGTCCGCGCCGCTGAACACAGACCCGGAAGAACGCTCAAACAACGGGTCGATGGATTCCGGTAACGATAACGAGTTCTTGTCGACCTACTGTCGGTCTTCGGGTAAAGACGGTATGAAACCTGATGACATTCCTTATCAAAGAATCATCCTTAGTGACTCAGAAACAGACGCTCAAATCGTTTACTTAGCACCACGTGTTGACAAGATCAGTTGTCCGAAGCAACTGGACGACAAACACCCGTCGACGTCGCAGTTCCGCATTGACGTTGAGCCAACATCAAAACGGCGCGTTGTCATTTTTAACGACGTCGAAACCGACGCACAAATCATGTACCTGTCGTCACCTACTACGGAAAACGAGAACGTGCCTGGACCAATTTCTTTGGTTCACCCGAGTATAAAGGAAAACCGTTCCGTGCTCTCTGACATATCAAACAACAACTCCGGTCCAGACGTGAACGGCTACCAGACATACAAATGGGCGGAAGCCGTGTCGAGTCGCAGAACGGTAGGCCGGTTTGACGACTCCGACGTAACGACGGTGTATGGCCCAACGGTCTCTAAGAGGCACGACAGTGTGGAACACGGCATCCAGTGTAATCTCATTACACCACGTGACCGGGACGGCCAACGAGAGAGTGTCCAATCGGTCACCACCGGTACCATGGCACCGTTTCTCTACGCCGAACCGCCCCAGATACGCGTCAGCGAAGCGACCCAGCAACAGTCCACCCCGGCTAGACGGACACCATACGACTCGGAGGCGAGTGTCGAGTCCGTCCAGCATAGATTCGCCCACAAACCGGGAATGGTCGTCCGGGAACGACTTCCGGTTGCAGTCCACCGAGAGCCGGAGAAGTCGAGGCATCGCAGGGTCGTCCACACCAGAGACCAGTCGACGTTCGTCCGTGTGCGACGACGGCCCGGTTCCATCGGTTCCGTCATGACGACAGATGCATTTCAAATAGGCGTCAACAGACCGGTGAACGTCAAGACGCGCCCGGCACTTCCCCTAGCCGACGTGAAACGAGTCCACCACCAACGCGTCACATCGGCGATGCACAAGAAGAAATCCGGCGAGAACGTCAGAGAGGAAGACTTCGACGAGATCAGTTGTAAAGTGATACCTCAGCAAGCCAAAGAACTCCATAGCTCGCCAAACCGCAAGTCAGAAGTGGAATTTCGCAACGAGAAGAGCAGTCCGTTTGGCCTCAGCCGCAGGCGTCAATTAGATAAACAAGCTCTAGCAGAAATTCTTTCGGCTCTCGAGTCTGACGACGAAGATGACGACAGTCAGCCGTCGACTAATTCTGACACCAGACACGCCAAGCGGGTAATCCGACGTCGTTCGTCTTCAAAGCGCCAGAATGTAGAAACTCTTCATGCCGAACTTGATGATGGCTACGATACTCGCTCGCGAGCTCCGACCCGTGCTGGGCGCAGCAAACCGGAAGTCGACTATGACGAAAGTGACTACTCCGACAGACCGGTGCGTTCAGCATGGGCTAAACAACAGAAACAACAACAAAAACCTGCTTACGTCGAGCGTCGTTACGAAGACTACGACAATCGGATTCCGGTAAAGACTTCCGCCCGGCGCAGCAAACAAGTAATCGACGAGGACGAACGTAAATACGCAGCGAGACCCGTGCGATCGTGGACTAAACGCCAAGACGCACAGACGCTTTACGCTGTTCCGCGTAGCAACACAAACCAATACAACCGTTTGCCGACGCAAAGCCCTAGACCGGTTCGTCGCTCCAAACCGGAAGTCGAATGGGATGACAGCGAGCCCAGCAGACCGTCGCGTCCGCGGTCTTCCGAAACGTACGTACGTCCTCGTCGCGTCGAGCGTGAGGTCAGATACTACGACGCCCGGTCACCGCCGCTCTACAGCGCACGACGTCAGGAACCGGAAGTGGACGAGGACGAGGACGACGACGAGCACACACTGAGACCGGTGCGCTCGATGACAGGCCGGCAGTTCGCGGCACCTCTTTACGCCGACCCACCATCGAAGACCTCGCAGTCGTCGATTCAGTCGGAACTCATCCGAGTACCGTCGCCAATGCCGCCGCCACAGCCGCCGCAAAAGTCTCGCCTCAGACGCGTCCTAAGTCGCATGAAGTTCTGGAAGAAACGGAAAGAGCAGCCAGAGCCACCAATGGAAGAAGAGGAATCGGAGCCGGAACCGGAACCGGGCTGGTGGAACCCTTACCAGCGGCCACCGAGCAGCGGGGTTCCGCTTCACCACGCCGTCCGAAACACCTTCCGAGATGAGTACGACGACGGAGCGGAGACGTTTATGGGACGTCGGATGTCCGGCTACCGCGGAGGACGACGCAACTCGGAGTACGAGCGTCCGAAACGCGCCAGTAGTCCGGCGCCACGTCGCTCGGACACGCTGACCACCATCTACCTCGCGCTCCTGGTCACTCTCATATGGCTGTTGTTTATATTCCGCGGCATCATCTTCGACATGATCCTGTACGGAATGTTGGGTCGGTCTTCCGGGCGCCGCCGGGATTACTACGATTATAACTTGGACGAATACGATCGCCGCCATTATTACGGTTAATGTCACGTGTAGGGTCATTGCATCACACTGTACAACGTCACACGTTGCTGCGTTACGCTCGCTCTTAGATAAACCATAGCATTTATGAGGCTCCAGTAGCGTGGAAAAAACATAACCTCCGGTCGACGGTGCTGAATTAATACTGATGACACAGCATCGTTTGCAATCAGTTGGAGTTCTTGATGTGTTGTCAACATTTTTATAAATGTCGCGTGCTACAGAGTAAGCATCGAAGAGTAAATGCCCTCGAGCGGGGAATAAAAAAATACTTTCGGTAAAAACGAAACCGACAACAACGCCGCATTTTTACGGCGGTATCTCCCTCGTTAGAGGGCGTCGATTTTCTGCAATACAGCTATAAACAAACGTGTAATTGTCGTGAGTGGCGAGCATGTGTAGCCTTCTATTGTCATATTTGATGGCATTATTTCGTCATTGATTGACGAATATCGTATTCTAACGTAAAACATTCAAGTTGCTATAATATTATGTCTACTCATTTGCGTTCTAATCCAGGCAACGGAACAATTTCGTTTCGGTGAAAGGTCTCACGGAATCGGGTACTTTCGTTTTGCATTATATGATGTAACATAAAGTTGAATAGCGCTCATGGTTAGATCTTGTCAGAGTCTACGTAAAGAAAAAATATTTGTAATTACTCATTCTTAAATTATTTGAATAAAACCAAGCCTACAAGGATGGCAATGCCGGGAAGCTATTCACGATTCACAAAGGTGAATCGTGATGGTTGATTAAATACAGTAAACTTTAAAAAAAACGGAAATATAAAAATTACAAAAAAGCAAAAGGTATCATGGGACAGGTTGACTGCTAGAGCTACGCTGTTGACATGAGTAATTATAACTGAATTAATGGTTCTTATTATTTGGTGTATGAGCGGTAGACGACTAATTGTGTAAGATTGTGACATAGTTCATCGTCTGGTATCAACTGTAGGGCCAAAGTGAGACGGGGACAAAGAGAGTTTACTGGAGGCCCACGGATGTATTCGGCAATCGAGGTCATTGCTAACATGTGTGTGGTGGTCAGAGCAGACCTGTTGGCTGTGTCAACCACTAGTGACAATACGTGTATGTCAAACGAGAATGCATACATGCATGACGAAGTTTGTAATAAAGATAGTTTTACTCGGACGTTACTTGTTTCTAAGTTCTCCGCCGCACAGCACACGTTACGTGTGGTGACGTGAGTTGACGTGAAGTGACGCGCGGGACCGGGCGGGGCGTCACTCTAAAATGTTACACTTACCTCGTGGTTTGAGATTGTTTAACGATGCATTGCCCAATGGAGTTGATTGTGGTGTGTGTGTGTCCATTTCTGGTGTTAAATGTTCATTTCAAGGTCAATATCAGATGGTGTAGGTCAGGTAAAGGTCAGAGTTTACCTCTCGGCGGACAGCAAATGGAAACTTCTATGAAATTATATTTTTGTTTATTCATGAATATAAATGGATAATCTTACAATATATGACACATTTGTTCACAAGAAAACAGTTTTTAGTCATAACTTAACTTATTAGAAACACGTAATCACACATGTAACACACAGTGTATAGTATAAGTATCGTTGATAACATTGGCATTCATATTTCTCTTTGAGGCAATATCCTGCATTAAGGAATTATGTGTGAAATCATTGTAGATATATTACAAATAAAATGAACGAATCAATTTTATTACAATTATTACTGTGACTTAACAAGAACAGAAGTAATAAAAAATGTGTTCAATACATACCTTTTTAGCGAAACAGACACAGAATGACGAACGTCTTAAATTTCTGGGCAGAACATTTGTAATACGAAAAGCCTACGCACAATCAATATGTGCATGATGAACAGCAAGAACAACAAAGCGGAACCTGGCACATGTCTGTATACTTCAGTACAGGAGAGATCGTGACGATGGAGTATTTTGGTAAATGTGTTCACCATGATCTTCTATCTCATTGCTGCCGCCTGCTCTGGCAAAAGCATGGTTCGTGTACTCTGCGACGACAAAGACGTGTCGTGTTTGTTCTACTGTATGTTGGCTGTATTGGGAGATGCAAGGTGCAGATGGAGCGGTGGGATGTGACAATGCTGGGCCACAGTGCCTGCAGTAACATGGCATGTACGCCGTCAGCAATTGCGACATGACCTCATGTCCATACGTCAAAGCCAAGATCAATGCGCTCAACACCTTGTTCACTGAAGATTTCCCAGGATAACGCATGGGGGGGAATGGGCGCTAACTGATGGAGACAGCAAAACCCTTTTTTTTCGTCACACTGTAGTGTATGGTCAGTAGCCGGTGATATCCTTGGAGTCTGTCCGCTTCACACTTTTCATCAACAAGAATAAAAGTCCTAAAGTCAAAGCCCTGCCTCCAACATCAACCAACCTGTTCCTGCACATGCCGAGGGTCTATCTGTAGGTCATGCTGTAGTAAGCGGCAGACCAGCAAGTCCCACCTGACGAGTCAGCCGATCTCACTCAGTTTGGCTAGGACATCTGGGATGGCATCCCAGCTCCTGGTATTTGTTAAGCTGACCTAAGTCCATCAAACCTATGTGATGTGATTCACTGTTGGTGTAGAGTGCAGAACAACAAATGCCGAACTGTGTGGCTGCTACAAAGAATATCTTTCGTGCATATCACAAAGCAACTGTTTTGACGAAGACGACTGCTGTCATATTCACCAACACAGAAGAGGTTTAGGCTGAAGACGAGGAGGGTATTGAGATGCAGAATGCAAAAGAGAATTATTTTAGAAGATGAGAGGTTGAAGATGAAGACGAAAGCGTGGAGTGCATGATGGTGTCGAGGGTCGTTTTTTATTATCATTACCTGGATGATGAGTGGGAATAGGCAACTGATTATTATGAAGATTATTACGCGTTATCTGCACTTATTAAGATGACATAAACCTCATGCTTATAGCTTATTGTGTAAAGCAATCTTTTATCTGTTGATATATATATATATATATATATATATATATATATATATATATATATATATATATATATATATCGTTCCAGGCTTGCCGCAATGGATTTCTGTGAAATTTTAACACAGTTGTTTTCTCACCCAACCTGATCTTTTTAGCCTGTATGCGTAGTTGATTTCAATAATTGTTTTCTCACCATGTGAGATTGTGCCACTCTAAACTCTGAACATTTGAATCATCATATGAATGCATAATACACAGGTTTTTACGTTGATATTGTTCATTTGCATTGTTCTTATAACACAATTCGACTGAAACATACTATGCGGCCTGGAGGTTTAGTGCCGGTCTAGAGATTGGCTTCGGCAACAAATTACCACCAAACGAAATTAATATTTACTGTTTACTATTAATATGTTACTATTTAAGCCCATTGGCGGCAATGTCGCTAGCGGATAAACGTCAAAGTAAGTTCTTATATAATGCAGTTCAAACTTTACTCCCGGGCAAACCTGTTCAATCACGGCCATCACAGTCTTCTCTGGAAAACATCCAGCCACGCTGCAATTAATGCGCGCAGACTATTCGTACACAAATATCTAACTATGTATACAGACAGTACTCACTTGTACGGCTGAGTGAACTGGAACAACGTAGAATGAAAACGATTGCCCAAGGTTTGACACGGCAGCACAGGATTCGAACCTCGGTTCTCTTAATAGAGAGTCCGAAGCTCTAGTCACTGCACCATTGCGCTACTTGTACAAGACGGAGGTTAATATAAAAACGCTTTGTTTGAATTCATATTATCTTACATCCTGCTATATATTTCCATGCCAACCAAGCCAAGACAATCATAAACATATAATGAATTAGAAATGCCGTATTTTATGCTATGTAACTCGCCTTTTCGAATGTGCACATTTTTGCTGCTCTTTTGCAATGCCGAGATGTGACGTCATTGTTGCCAGCACGAATCCCGCAAGAAGTAAAGGATAAGTCTTACATAACGCAGTATCCAGTCATCGGCACTGTTCAAAGCGCTTTACACGTTACTTCCATAGCAGACTTGTTCAGTCAAATAGCCACCACTGTCTATAGCCAGGTACTCATTCATACAGCTGAGTGTACTGGAGTAACGGAGATTGAAAACACCTTGCACAGGGTTTTAACATCGCAGCACGAGATTCGAACCCGGATTCTCTTAGTCGAGAGTCGGAAGCTCTGCCCCGAGCCACTGCGCTTTTGGATTGAAACGAGCGTCAGAATGAGTTATTGTTCGATATTCGGATGCAATACAAACACTAGTCACCATAGAGGAACAAACACTAATCTTACGATTCCACGCTAATCCAATTTTATTGAAACATTTAAGCCGAACAAACCGATGGTTTCGTTGCCTGAAGCTGCTCCACCGCGGTAGTTTTCAGATTAATTGTATCGAATGCAGCAGGGATATGATCTATACCAGTAAATATACATAGCAACCCGATCTTATATTCAGCTTCAGAAAGAAACGTTGTATAATCCTTAATACCACATGTGATATCGATAGATGTACAAGCCTTATATAATGTAATATAACAATTTAAATCAGCGAACTCCAGACCGTTTTCTCGCTCCAATCTGTTTTCTCGCTACCTCATTTGGTAGAATCGTTAATACGTCGCGCTTCGTTTTAAAATCATACATCGGTTCGAATCCCACACGGTGATTTATTTTTCACACTATTTTCTTAAAGTAGTATTAACTGTTTATTCAACTGTGCAATGTTTATAAAAAATATTTTTTTATAATAATAATTTCTTCGCGACAAAAATGTATGGTAACGTTGCAGGCCCTATGACGGGAAGAAATTATTATTACCAAAAAAAATTACAAACAGTGCATTATTGTATAAAAATATGTATGGGTTATATTACTTCAAGGGAAAAAAGTGAAAATGAAATCGTATTGAAAATTAAATAGTATTCGAACCGGTGAAGCTTGATTTTAAAACGAAGCGCAACATGCTAACTCGTCTACACAGTGGGCTTAGCGATACAGACATATTTGAATGCGCTGAGTTAAATTGTTATAGTAAATTGTATAACTGGTCCTACATCTGTCGATATTATTTTGATATTATGGATTATATAACATTTTCTTCTGAAACTGGATTCGTGCAGTATATGTTTGCTGTGTATTTATTAGCGTAGAGTACCTCAGCTTTCTTAGATGTAATTACTCTGAAAACGGGATGAAAGTCTGCGAAACTCAGGCTCAACATAAGTGCCGAAAACATCGCACTTGTTTGGTATATTTTTTCCAATAAAACAGGATTCGTATGAAACCGTAATATAATTGCTCGTTCCTTGGTGATGTAGTATTACGTCGGAATATCGCACAACTCATTCTGACGCTCGTTTAGACCCAACAGATAATCTTATAGACATGCTCTGATGCTTGAAAAGCTATCCGCAATACGAGCTATCTCAACGATGAAGCCACGATTCCAATTGATCATCTAGCCTATTAAATTTCATCTTTCCTTTCATGGAAAACGGATTTCAGCTAATGTATCTTGTTTTTATTTCCTTTAATCAATCCAAATATATTCGGCCAACAAACGTTACCATTCAGTTCGTGTTTTAATCGTCCATAAGAGTGTCATTGAATCGACGACATTACAAGCGAAGTAACAATAAGGCTCCGGAAAAAAACGGTGGAATAATTACGCCTGTGAAGCAAAAATAACCTTATTGTGACCTCCTATTAATTAAAATAAAAAACTTTCGTAGATATTTATCCCTTTGTCTGATTAATTTAAGTATTTCGCTGGACATCCTAAGTTTTTTCCTTTGTTTAACTCGAACCTCCTTGAAAGGTGCCATTTTTATCAAGAATTTATAATAATGTTGATTTAAATGTGCCACAGGCAATATCGACATTATCACAACTAAATACATCTGACCAGATTCTGTCTAGATTTTGTATTAACTGGTCTTTGCTGTAATGTCTACAACAGCGCATTCTAAAGGTATTGTGTTGTTTATAGGAGCTCTGTTTACCTTCCTCGTGCAATACGTTATTAAAATTTAATGATCACTAATAGAACACCTGACTGACACACTTTCTCATTATTAATTACTAAAATAAGACCAATAGCAGAACGAAGACCTTAGTGTGTGCAACAATTGCAGAGAGATTACTCTGCTATCTGTCACTAGCAAAGTTTTCAGTAGGGTTATTCTTGATATAATTTCGCTAGCCATTGACCCACTGATGCGCAAAGAACTGGCAGGCTTTCGGATAGGAAGATCTTGTGGGGATCATATTTTTACATTACGGCAGATCATGGAATAGTGCCAGGAATTGAACAAAGGGTTCCGTTAACATTCACATATATTCCCTCTGGTGTATACTCCGGCATTATGGAATCTCCACGAAGATTGTGAGCAAAGTCAAACTGCTCTATGGTGAGTCGCAGACAATACCTGATATAGGATTTTGAAATAAAGACAGGATTCAAACTAGTGTGCATATTATCCCTTCCTCTTCTGCACTGGGATCGACTGGGTCATGAAAAAACAACATTAGGAACAAAACCTGGCATCAGTTGGATCCTCACAAAACCTGCATGATCTAGATTTTGCGGATGACATATGTTTTCTGTCACTATGGAGACATCCACAGCAAAAGCGAGAACCTTGCCCGAAATGCTTGACAAATTGGATTAAAGACAAACATCAACAAAACAAAAGCACTGCGAAACATCAGTCAAACAGCAGTTCCCTTCACAATTGGAAGACATATCACTGAAGAGGTGACCGAATTCACCTGTCTTGGGGCCAAGGTGACAACAGATGGCAACTCAGAGTCTGAGGTTAAGGCAAAGATCAGTAAGACCTGAGGAACATTTGCGGCATCAAAGAACATCTGGAAGACCAATATGATCAGCAACACAACCAAAATCCATATATTCTAAAGTAACGTATTGAGTGTGTTATTGTATGCTACAGAATCATGGAAGGTTACCAAAGGCCTATGTCAGAGGTTAGATATGTTTGCCAAATACGTGTCTCAGCACATATATAAATATCATTATTCTTTATCAGAGCCATTTTCACAAAGGTTAAAAAAACATATTTTGCACACAGATACCTTATGGACATATACAACTTCTGAGATGGGGCTGCCCGGATTTATATGTAAAAGTCAAGGTCAGACGAAGGTCAAAAAACAAAATATTTCATTATTCCAATTTATCATCTACTAACACTACAACAATGTTTGTATTTCGAAAGGTTACAGGCGGCGTTTATGGCTGCAAAACTTGCATAAATTCAAAATGGATGCCAATATGCTCAAAACCGATTATTATAATTTCAATGTGCACACGTAGCTGCCCGCATGTACTATAACATTGGGTACCGATACGTAGTGCACATCTACATTCTTAGAGGCAGTCAAATTTACTCAGTTAATTAACTAATTAAATCACACCTCCATTGCTAACCAATTCCTCATATGCCGCTATAATGAGCTTGCTCTCTCAAAGTCCGTGGCAGAGACAGAGTGCTGTGCATGTGAGCCCGGCGGTCTTGCATCTGCATTTCTTCGCATAAGTGGCTTCAGTGTTTATCAGGCATTGGTCTTTTCAAGCTTGCACTTAGTCCATAGGAAACAATTTTGTTATCTAAACAAACATTTGTAGGCTCTAGGAAAGAACAGTATTCAAAATACGTCAACGTTGTGCTTATTGAAAGGAAGATCTCTATCCACAAGGCCATCAAGAAAAAGCAACTGCCTTTATTCAAGCGTCGTCACTTCACTACGACAAACTCGGAGGCAAAACAGCAGTCTCTACAAATGAAGGGAAACTTCAATCTCTTCAGCCGTAAACGTATCCTATAACCGTCCGAAATGCATACATTGTTATGGTGTTAGTCGACGATAAAATTGGAATTATGAAATATATTGTCTTTTGACCTTGATCTGACCTTTATCTTAACAATTATATCCCGGCAGCCCCACTCAAACGTTGTATATGTCCATAAGTTATCTGTGTGCAAAATAGTTGTTTTGGAAGTTGTTTTGGAACCTATGTGAAAATGGTTCTAATAAAGAATAACGATATTTATATATTTGCTCATTTGTCGGCCAATTTTGAATTTATGCAAATTATATAATAATCCCATTGAAAGATGTGGGTCCGTAAATAAACGAGCTCTTGAAAACATTAAAAAATATCATTAAAATCTCGAGATATTGGACAATATGATTATATAAGTACTGATCTTTGACCTTCACCTAACCTTGACCTTGGCCTTTAAAATCGGGCAGCCCCCTCTAAAAGATGTTATATGGTCCTAAGGTACAAATGTGCCAAATTTGGTGCTTTGGCCCAGCGTGTCACGATCATACCCCTAAGCGACTCCACTATTGTTTGTGATCCCACAGGAAGAGAATTACGTAAGTAAATAACCTTCTGCCCAGTGTCACGACACAGACTTAAAGTAGCTATACACGAGTCAAGACGCATTTAATTACAGTAAAAGGTGAACGGACTCAAAGACAACTATTTACGAAGTTGTTGTTACTCGGTTTTTATTTCCTCATGCATGCTTGTCTTAAAATTTACGTTCACTGTTACTGTTTATACCGTCTTTTGGGTTGTCGCGACATCGCAGTTGATGGCGCATTTTTGTCGCTTCATCGTCAGCTCTTACGGTTTTCAAGTTCAATGATGGGGTCGTACAGCTTGTCGAGGTTCATGACGTGGCAGTAGACAAACCACGCGACGACAGTGACCCACACAAAGATGAATAGGTTCACTGCTGAAATCGTGTAACCACTGTTGCCGTTGTCAGACCCATCGAAGTGATACAGTGTCCTCACTTCCCGCGTGCTCTTCGTGTGACAACTGCAGGGGCAGTAAGCGGCGACTTCTTCGGGGTTCGAACCCTTCGTCGAGATGGAGTCGGACGACTCGAACGATGGCACGTCGCGTGATTTTGATTTACTCCGATTCGAATAGTCATTTGACCCGTTCGAACTCCCGTCGCGTTTTTTATGCGGCGACCCCTTTACTTCGAGCAAGTCTGGGTACTTCTCGTCGCCGCGCTTGTTGGGTTTGCGTGCTGGCGACGAGTCGCTAGACGAACTGCTGGTCTGTGTCCCTGAGCGACTCCCTCCCGGCATGTTGTTGTTTAGTTGTCGTTGACATCAGCGGTGCCGTGGAGTAACTTGGTGAACTTGGCGGCAGTCGAGTGCGGGCCGCCGACTGAGACAACAGCGAGGCGGTCGCGCCCACGCTGTTTGTGTGACGCCATAGCCGCCAGCCACCAACAAGCGTGACGTCAGCACAGGCGTGGTCTTGACGTCAAACGTGTACAACGTTCCTACACGTGACGCGTTAGATCGCATTTAATTTGAGATAGAGAGAAGAGGGAGGGGAGGGAGACAGAGAGGGAGCGGGAAAGAGAGGGAACGAGAGAGGGAGAAAAGAGAGAAGAGAGACAGACAGACAGACAGACAGGCAGACAGGCAGACAGACAGACAGACAGACAGACAGACAGACAGCAGGCAGACAGGCAGACAGACAGACAGGCAGACAGACAGACAGACAGACAGACAGCAGGCAGCAGGCAGGCAGGCAGGCAGGCAGGCAGGACAGACAGACAGACAGACAGACAGACAGACAGGCAGGCAGGCAGGCAGACAGACAGACAGACAGACAGCCAGACAGACAGACACACACAGACAGACAGAGAAAAAGAGACCATATCTAATGTATAGCAACATTCAACTTGTCACCCCGCCAGGTATTTTTTCTATCACGACCCGGGACACGTTGGCAGGCCAATTCTTTTCTACACGCCTTCCTGACGAGAACATTCCCAC
>JAODUO010000028.1:925000-1055000 GCA_025642075.2 Ridgeia piscesae
CACCGATCGTCAGAAAGTCCTCATGACAAAGGTCGACCCTCAAAAAGTTCACACGGTAAACACGAACATTCAAAAAGCCCCACCGATAAACGTAGATACTCTGAAATCTCTCACGATAAAACCCAACGTTCAATGAGCCCCGAGGTCAAACGTCGACTTTCAGAAAGTGCTCGTGAAAAGCACCAATCGTCAGAAAGTCCTCATGACAAAGGTCGAACCTCACAAAGTTCTCACGGCAAAGCCCAACACTCAGAAAGCCCTCACGACAAACGGCGGTCGTCAGTAATCTCTTACCTGATGGGTCGACCCTCTGTAAGCCCTCGCAGCAAACATGAAGCTTCGCGAAGAGCTTCCGGAAGTAGCCGACCGTCAGAAAGCCCTCGTGGCGAACACGATGCGTCGATCAGTCCTCACAGACACCGACGAGCCTCGCAAAGTTCGCACGACAAACACGGCGCCTCACAGTCCCCTCAAAGCAAACGTCACGACAGCACATGTTCAAATAGGTCAGAACGACACCACGAACACAGCAGCCACCATGGTGAACGCAACGAACACAGCAGTCGCCGTGATGGACACAACGAACACAGCAGCCACCACGACGGACATATCGAGCATGGCAGCCACCATGATGGACATCACGAACACAGCAGCCACCATGGTGGACATAACGAACACAGCAGCCGCCATGGCAGACATAACGAACATGGCAGCCACCATGATGGACATCACGAACACAGCAGTCGCCGTGATGGACATAACGAACACAGCAGCCACCATGGTGGACATAACGAGCACGGCAGCCACCATGATGGACATCACGAACATAGCAGTCGCCGTGATGGACACAACGAACACAGCAGCCACCACGACGGACATAACGAACACAGCAATTTCCATGGCGGGTGGAAAGAATGCAGCAGCCACGATGGTAGAGAGGCTAACAGAAGTAAGTGTCAGAACCATCACAGATTGTACGCAAATCGAAGTTACTCTCACGCTTTTTTATTTAATTGTTCAATAAATACACGATAATAACGACGGCGCGGCGTGTGTGTGTGTGTGCGTGTGTGTGTGTGTGTGTGTGTGCGTGCGTGTGTGTGTGTGTGTGTGCGTGCGTGCGTGCGTGCGTGCATGCGAGTGCGTGTGAGTGTGCAGTTGTATGTGTGTGGTGTGTGTATATGTGTGTGCGTGCGCGTGCGTGCTTGCGTGTGTGTGTGGTGTGTGTGTGTTTGTGTGTGTGTGTGTGTGTGTGTGTGTGTGTGTGCGCGCGCACGCGCGCGTGTGTGTGTATGTTGGCATATTTTAATGCTTGAAAGACAAGGTGAAATTTACTTTCAGTTGTGTTTGAAATTTTCGCATAGAAAACGTCAACCTAATGAACTTTTCCAGAAAAGGCGGAGGTCTCCACCCAGCCGCCCCAGTCGGGTAGGAGGTGGTCGCTGTCTGAGTCAATCAAGTCCCTCCACTTCTGGGACTGTGAGTGTTCTTACGGGCAGTAACACGCTTCAGTATGTACGGTTGTTAGCGACGTATATATTTATTTATTTATTCATTCTTTCATTTTTTCAGAAACTAGCCTAAATACGGTAAACCTGAAGCAGCTAGGAAAAAACACTAAGTGTTTATAATAGCAGCAATCATCGTCATCATCATCATGCTGTCGGTCGCGATGCGACAAACACTGCTTCCATCACTTGACTATTGCTCTCCAGTTATCTCTCTGCTGTGAGAGTAATGTCCGTGAATCGGTCTTTATGTCTCTCAGCTTCAGGTTTCTCTTTATGGTATCCTTGAACCGGAGACGAGGGCGCCCTTTCTTTCTGTGACCAGAAGACAATTGAGAGTAGAGAACCGGCTTTGGTAGCCTGTCTGGTGACATCCTCATGAGGTGTCCAGTCCACCGGAGATTCTTTCTGATCAGAAGATCTTCCATAGATGGCAGCCCTGTCCGTTCGAGTATTCAGCAACAGTACATCAAAATCAACAGAAACTGGAATACAAGTTCAGAAAATAAACTTTAACGAGATTCCTTTGGACACGAAACACAGCGATACAGAACCAAAGACTAAAACCAAGACAAGGCGATTCAACGATGAATTGCGACCGAACGGGCAACATTCACCAAACACCGCAACATCTTGAAGGTTACACTGGAACCTGCTTGAAGAGACAAGTCTACAATGTACGCCTGCATCCGGCAATGATATACGACACGGAAACATAGGCACGCACCAGTCAGGTCAATGACAACACAGCAGCTGCACAGACAAAGACGAAAGAAAGTATGTTAAACTTAGTATACTGGCAGAGGCAAACAAACACCTGGGTAAGAGAATAGACAAAGATCACACAAGTGATTGAACAAGTCAGAAGACTGAAGTGGATCTGGGCAGGGCACGTCAGCAGAATACGAGATACTCGATGGACACTGCGTATCAGTACTTGGAAAGCCTACGAAAGGAAACGATTTAGAGGAAGACCGGCGAGACGATGGAGAGGCGAACTAGGCGAGTACTGGAAGAGTACCATCTGACAGAGGATAGCGCTAGACAGGCAGGTCAGGAAAGAGCATACTGCGGCCTTCGCCCAGCCACGGGACACTACGACTGCACAATGATGATGATGACGATAATGATGATGATGATGATGATGAGGTCGAGCGCATGCGTGAGATCATAAACTAACATGACAACGGCTGCTCAAAATTTTACCTAAAAGCATATTTACATATAAGATCGTAACCTAGGACATTCACCAGTAATTGGGAATATTGTACTAAACCGAGATTGCCTATCAGATACGTGATAAAACGGCAATAATCGCCAAAAACCAACTTTGAAACATTCTGCTGATTTCCCGCTAATTCGCCATCTTGAATACGCATAAACAACGTCAAATATCACCGAAGAAACTGAACCCAAACTACTAAACAGCTAAGTACACAACCACAAACCAACTCGGTCAAGCATCACATAAAATCCACTAACAGGCCCTTTCGCCTGTTTTATCAACGGACGACTTTATTAAAGTGTGTGTGTATTTTTAAACTAAGTGTACCGTGTATAAATTATTGTATTTATACATTCTAAGTCAACACATAGTCTGGTGTTATCTCCCAAATACTGCATACTGTCAGTAAAATAAAATAACAAATAATAATCACGCAACTGATCACGTAATAAACGACCTACCCAGGCATTTTCGTCTGTTATATTTTATCAACGAACGACTTTAAATTGTGTTTATTATAGTGGGCATATATCTTATTTTTAGTCTATTTACATGTAAATGTGTGTGTATTTATTTATTTTTAAACTAAGTGTGTGCATTTTATTTATTACTAATTTTTATTAACTCTAAATCACTATCACTCACGCTGGTGTTATGGCTAGCTCCCATTCAAGATGCATATTCAAATATTCACTGTTCATGCTTGCGTGTCGACATATCACCTCTAGACTAAATCATGAACTGAAGAGCTTTCATAACAACACAACAGAAATAGACTATGTGAACAATAAAGCCAGAAAAAAAAAACATTTTATCACAACATATTACCTCCATTCTGGAGTTTCATTTCCAAACTTAGACAAGATAACCAGGGTATTGGGGACCTCAACATTGCGGGAAACATAATTAGTTACCACCTAACACCAATAACACATGATATCTTCCAATCATCAGTTGACTCTGGTCAAGTCCCCAAACCCTGGAACGAAGCAAACATAACAGCAATTTTCAAGAAAGAAAACAGGGCAGAAACTTCAAACTACAGACCAATATCCTGTGATTTCTAAACTTCTTGAACACATAATTCATAGCCACATCATGAAACACCTTGAACAACATCACATCCTAAATGACCACCAACATGGTTTTCGTGCAAAAAGATCAACAGAAACTCAATTAATTCAAACTGTCCATGACATAAGCAAATATCTAGATGAAAAGAAATATGTAGACATGGCCATTCTAGACTTCACTAAAGCATTCGACAAAGTTCCACATAAAAGACTAATCCACAAACTAAAATACTATGGCATCACAGGCCCAATATCGTCATGGATAGAAAGCTTCCTTGTAGAAAGAAGTCAACAGGTTGTAATAAATGGATCAGCATCCAAACCAATTAAAGTCACCTCAAGGGTACCACAGGGAACCGTACTGGGGCCCCTACTTTTCTTACTTTACATAAATGACCTACCCAACAATGTCACTTCAAACGTTCGCCTTTTTGCAGATGACTGCCTACTATATCAACCAATTAAATCAGACAATGACATTTCTCTCCTCCAAAATGATCTAATCAAACTTAAGGAATGGCAAAACACCTGGCTTATGAAATTCAATCCCACCAAAATGCTTCACAATGACATTAGCCTCAAGAAAACCAACACCAAATATTTACACCTTCTGTGGCCAACAACTTAAATCTGTTCAAACACATTGTTATCTTGGTGTACAAATATCAAATACATTAAATTGGACAGCACAATGCAACTCAGTCGCTAGGAAAGCACAACAGACTCTAGGAGTCATTAGGAGAAATCTAAATAAATGCCCAACCCACATTAAGTCAATAGCCTACACAACCCTTGTCCGACCAATACTTGAATATGCGTCAGCATCATGGGATCCACACTGCCTAAAACATATTAAAACCTTAGAAAGAATCCAAAGACAAGCTGCCAGATTTTGTCCACAAAACTATTCTAGAGAACCAGGAACAATAACCCAACTTCTTAAAGACCTCCAGTGGGACACCCTCCAAACAAGAAGAAAAATTAAAAGGCTTAGCATAATATACAAAATGGTACATAACCTTATAGATATCCCGCTAGATCACTATATACAACACAACACTAGATCCTCACGTAAACATGACAGTCAGTTCTTGCAAATTAGATACTCTGCAAACATATTTGGAAACAGCTTCTTCCCAACAACAATTAAAGAATGGAATTATCTCCCCCCAAACACTGTCTCAAGTAAATCACTAAACTCATTTCAAAATAATGTAATCCAACATTTTAACAATTAAGTCAGACGACCCACCATGCGCACTGGCGTGATGTGTCCCTAGGACATTTTGCCAGTTACAGATACAGATACAGATACAGATACAGATACAGATACAGATACAGATACAGATACAGATACAGATACAGATACAGATACAGATACAGATACATATACAGATACAGATACAGATACAGATACAGATACAGATACAGATACATATACAGATACAGATACAGATACAGATACAGATACATATACAGATACAGATACAGATACAGATACAGATACAGATACAGATACAGATACAGATACAGATACAGATACATACACAGATACAGCTACAGCTACAGCTACAGCTACAGCTACAGCTACAGATACAGATACAGATACAGATACAGATACAGATACAGATACAGATACAGATACAGTACAGATACAGATACAGATACAGATACATATCAGATACAGATACAGATACAGATACAGATACAGATACAGATACAGATACAGATACAGATACAGATACAGATACAGATACAGATACAGATACAGATACAGATACAGATACAGATACAGATACAGATACAGATACAGATACACATACACATACAGATACAGATGATGATGAAGACAGAATTACATTAACTAATTATACTAACAGAATTATGTACATTGGAAAGAGTTTACCGTTCTCAAAGAATCCCATTTCATTTTAATTTGGAACAAGGAAGAATCCTTTTTGGGTCTCAGCGAACCCCTATTGACTGTGCTTGGTGTCAGAACTTGAGGTAAGGTAAGATGGTAAGACGTGTGTGCGTGCGTGGGTGTGTGTGTGCGTGTGTGTGTGCGTGCGTGCATGTGCGTGCGTGGGTGCGCGTGTGCGCGCATGTATGTATACGAAATCGTGCGTGCGCATGCACATATGTATATTTTATTGCAGCCAAGAAAACGGATCCAGCCGGAACTCAACAGAAGAAGAAGAAGGAAACAGCCCACGTGAACCCAGTAGCTCAACAGAAGAGGTGGAAGGACAGCGCAGACACGGCACACGGTTGGCTGTCGTCCACACGAAAATCCCTACAGTCAGCGGACTCTCCGTGGATGTCGAGTCGAGGGTCTGGGCCGTCGGGACTGACTCTGAGACTGGCGGAGGCTCCGTCTAAATGGTGCGTTGCACGGGGTATATTGTTCTTCTCCTCTTTTGTCCCTGTCGTCATAAACGATGGAGACACGATCAGCCATATGTCATCTTTTCGTCGTCTTTTCTTTCCTCTCCTCACGTTTCTCTCAACAGTCTCCAACTCCTTCTGTCTGGTGCAGTACTTCTTCATTCTCCTCCTACACTTTCCAGATCTCTCTTAACGCATTCCTCCCATCGCATTCTCGGTATTCTTCGCCTCCTTTTTCCATCCACTTTCTGGGCGTCTGTTTTCTTTGCCGAATTTTCAATCTCCCATTCTTTCCACATGACCAGTCCATTTCTGCCTACTCCTCACCGCCATATTGTGTGTCGAATTATTAGGTTCGTTAAGTGCACCGCGTTGAAACTGTGTACCTCAGCCAATGAAATCGCCCCAGAAGAGTGTGGTCGGCCTCCGGTCACGTGATATAATTTTGAGTGAGCCACACGATGCTCGTTCTATATGCAATGTTTAGGTCGTAAATGGGTCATTATATTAGGATTCCCGCCAGTCGTGTATCCGTCTTCAAATTGGGACTGGTATTTGCGTTGCTAGCACGGCTGACGCAGTAGCGACTGGCGAAGACAACTGCTATAGTTTAATAGGTCACTCGCCAAATGTATGTACTACATAGCGCATCACAAGGACCCCGGCATGCAATGATGACTACGGGTAATTTTGTCGTTTAAGTTTCTAATACTGTACGAACCTGTCCATCCTCTAAATGAAGTTTTTCAGAAACTTCATTTAGGGAGACCCCTGAAGGTTCTAGAACCTTTTCAAGAAATCGTTTAAACCTGTGCCATTTTAATTCTGAATGCTAAACTTTAATGTAGGGAAGAATTGTGTGATGTTACGAGTCATTTTTATTCCCTCTACTTGCTGTACTTGTTTTTAAAATCTGATTTATTTACCAATTTTAGTACACATTAGTATTATTGTTATATTGTGTCTTATCAAAAATACCTTTACGAAATATGACCTGCTTATTTAATTGTTTATTATACTGATGTGTTGTACTTATTGCAGCATTACTATTACTTTATTATGTCTTACCAACTGTATCTGGATCACAAATCTTATCTTATTGCTGTCATTTCAACGTGTAACTGAAGAAAAATTTCCGTTTTGAATGTGTTGTTCAAAACGGACAATAAAGTCTTTTGAATCTTTTGTATCTTGAATCGACGTCTCTGTCGTCTAGGTCAAGGTGGCAGGAGTCTCCGGTCAGTGGCTTGGACTCTAACTCGGACCTGGACGCCGAGGATGTCGATGAGTTTTCAGACGGAGACACTGTTGACATATGGATCGGACGCCCCAGCAACATAGCGCAGGAGGACATTGAAGAAGTGCAAGAGATCGAGAGCGAGCTCGATGAGGGACACAGTGACAAAAACGTCGCAGAAGCAACCGGCGACAAACACACTAACAGTGACGTCATCATGGCAGATGAATGCTACAGTACAGGCAACGTCATTAATCAAAGCATTACAGACATTGAGTACCCCAAATACAAGATGCAACACACGCACAGTATGTCAGATACAAAGCACACAGACGATCAGCTAACACTTGGTATCAGTCAGCATATGTCAGATCATCTATGCAGAGAAACTCTTCCGACAAACCTCTGGCAGCCGTGCAACGATGGAAAGACCGACCATGACTTGTCGAGCAGCAGTCAGACCAAGACACCGATCGAAGTGACAAAGACGATCATCTACTCACCAAAGCCGTCCGTCAACTCGAACATGTCTGACGTCAGTTACGTCGCCACGCACACACCGAGCCGTGCTCAGTCACAGAAGACCCTTTACTTTAAAATCGTACCGGAAGTGAGTTACCATACCACGGCTTCGCCCAGTCGTCATTCACAGAGTTCTTACTACATGAACATCGTGCCGAAAGGCAGCAACTTGACCACGTGTTCAACTAGTCGTCAGTCACAGAAGTCCGACCTCTCGAACATCGTGCCGAAAGTGAGGTACCCGACCACGTCCTCAGCTATTAGCCAATCACAGAAGCCCATATGTTCTAACTCCGTATCAGAAGTCAAATACCCGGTCTCCTGTTTGCCCAGTCGTCAGTCCCAAAAGTTTGACCACTCGAACATCGTACCGGAAGTCAGCTACCCGGTCTCCTGTTTGCCCAGTCGTCAGTCACAGAAGTCTGACGATACGAATATCATACCGGAAGTCAGCTACTCGGTGTCCTATTTGCCCAGTCGTCAGTCACAGAAGTCTGACCTCACGAACATCGTACCGGAAGTCAGCTACCCGGTCTCCTGTTTGCCCAGTCGTCAGTCCCAAAAGTCTGACCACTCGAACATCGTACCGGAAGGCAACTACCCGGTCTCCTGTTTGCCCAGTCGTCAGTCACGGGAGTCTGACTACTCGAACATCGTACCGGAAGTCAACTACCCGGTCTCCTTATTGCTCAGTCGTCAGTCACAGAAGTCTGACCACTCGAACATCGTACCGGAAGTCAACTACCCGGCCTCCTGTTTGCCCAGTCGTCAGTCACAGAAGTCTGACTACTCGAACATCGTACCGGAAGTCAACTACCCGGTCTCCTCTTTGCCCAGTCGTCAGTCACAGAAGTCTGACTACTCGAACATCGTACCGGAAGTCAACTACCCGGCCTCCTGTTTGCCCAGTCGTCAGTCACAGAAGTCTGACTACTCGAACATCGTACCGGAAGTCAGCTACCCGGTCTCCTGTTTGCCCAGTCGTCAGTCACAGAAGTCTGACCACTCGAACATCGTACCGGAAGTCAGCTACCCGGTCTCCTCTTTGCCCAGTCGTCAGTCACAGAAGTCTGACTACTCGAACATCGTACCGGAAGTCAGCTACCCGGTCTCCTCTTTGCCCAGTCGTCAGTCACAGAAGTCTGACTACTCGAACATCGTACCGGAAGTCAGCTACCAGACCACGTGTTCACCTAGTCGTCAGTCACAGAAGCCCATATATTCTAACACCGTATCGGAAGTCAGCTACCCGATCACGTGTTTGCCCAGTCGTCAGTCACAGAAGCCCATATATTCTAACACGTATCGGAAGTCAGTTATCCGATTACCTGTTTGCCCAGTCGTCGTTCACAGAAGTCCGACCACTCGAATATCGTGCCGGAAGTCAGCAACCCGATCACGTGTTTAACTAGTCGCCAATCACAGAAGCCCACCTATTCTAACACCGTACTAGAAGTCATCTACCCGACCGTGTCACCCTTTCGTCCTCAGTCACATAACCCCGATCACTTGAACATCGAGCCGGAAGTCAGTTACCCGACCACGTGCTCACCCTTTCGTCAATCACAGATGCCCATCTGTTCCAATACCGTGCCGGAAATCAGCTACCCGGTCACGTGTTTGCCCAGTTGTCAGGCACCAAAGCCCGTATATATTAACAGCGCGCCGGAAGTCAGCTATCCGGTCACGTGTTCACCCAGTCGCCAGTCACAAAATCCCATATATTCTAACACCATGCCGGAAGTCAGCAACCCAGTCACGTCTTCACCTAGTCGCCAGTCACAGAAGCCCGTCTATTCTAACACCATGTTGGAAGTCAGTTACCCGGGAACCTGTAGGCCCAGTCGCCTATCACAGAAACCAGTCTACACGAAAATCATACCGGAAGTCACCTATCCGACCACATGTTCGCCCAGTCGTCAATCACAGAAGCCCATCTTTTCAAACACCGTGCCGGAAGTCACCTGCCCGGTCACGTGTTCGTCCAGTAGTCAGTCATCAAAGCCCGTATATTCTAACACCGAGCCGAAAGCCAGATACGCGGTCACGTGTTCGATTAGTCGCCATTCACAAAACCCAATATGTTCTAACATCGTGCCGGAAGTCAGCTACTCGGTCACGTGTTCACCCAGTCGTCAGACACCGCAGCCCGTCTACTCAAACATCGTGCCGGAAGTGAGCAACCCGTGTGTTCAGGCGCCGGTTGAACATCAGTAAAACATCTCGCCAACAAAACCAGTACCCGAGGGGATCGACGGACGATTCTCAGCCGACCACAGCCGCACAGCAGTCGGCGTCTGTCTCCACACCGCAGCCACACTCCACCACACCACCGGTACCTCCACAACCGCTGTCCGCAACGCCTTCAGTGGAACGACACTGGCCGGCTCGGGAAGAGACACGTCAGGCCACCGAAATAGAACTCAATTCCCAGGTGAGAATCCGTGGATTGGCGATGTTTTCTTCCATTTGTTCTTTTACAGAAGTCTCTTGGAGCACGGGAACTATTTGTTAAGTGAATGAATGGCCCAAAACCACACGTGCGCGTTTGTTTGTTTGTTTGTTTGTGTGTGTGTGTGTGTGTGTGTGTGTGTGTGTGTGTGTGTGTGTGTGTGTGTGTGTGTGTTGTGTGTGTGTGTGTGTGTGTGTGTGTGTGTGTGTGTGTGTGTGTGTGTGTGTGTGTGTGTGTGTGTGTGTGTGTGTGTGTGTGTGTGTGTGTGTGTGTGTGTGTGTGTGTGTGTGTGTGTGTGTGTGTGTGTGTGTGTGTGTGTGTGTGTGTGTGTGTGTGTGTGTGTGTGTGTGTGTGTGTGTGTGTGTGTGTGTGTGTGTGTTTCCCGCGCAGAACAGCATCGAAACAATCGCGTAGAGGCACACAGCGTTTGACGTAAGTATGTTACTGCAAGTGTAGAAGATGCTGCTATAATAGAACCTTTCACCAAATGAGTTATGTGTAGCTGTTGTTTCTGTGTCCCGACACGACATAGCCTCCGTTACCCAGGCTCCGTGTGGTGGCATCACTTTTAAGCTCCTCAACTCTGCCTGTGGAGTTAATGGGCTGCAGTTGTAACCGCCAGGGCGGCCTTACCCCAGATTAGGGTAGAGACGCTGATTGGTTCTCAGGCCGAATTTGAAATAACAAATTAAATAACGATACTTTTTTTATCAGATAATGTTATATTATAAAAACTATTCAAAATTAAACTTATACTAACACAAAAATAAATAGAAATAAAAATTTCCAGTTTTTTATCAAATAGGAATTACGGCAGGATTAAATAGTATCCGTGAGGTGGCAGCATTGTTTAGCCCTACACGGATAATATTCAAAAGCCGGCAAAGTCACCAGACTGTCTTCTCGGCGTAGTTCCGCAGCCGACCGACAGTCGGTTAAGCGAGACGAGAAACGACACGGAGTGAAGAGCGTGTGTTCAATCGGCGATGCAGTCTCAACGTGACTGTCTGACCTCGTCTATCGCGATCGTCCGCGTGTCCTATTTCTCCAGTGTTGTCCATGACGCCGCCGAACATGGAGGCCCAATTAATAAATAAAAAAACTTACATTTGTGTCTCTTCAAATAATATTTGAAGAGGCACAAACGTATGTTTTTAATATAGATATTATACCGCCAATTGGTAGGTTTGTGACGAACTGTGCAAGGACGCGAACGGAAGTAGACCCCCGGGAGGCGATGCATCTAACGGCTTCCGCTGTTGCGTAGTAATGTAAGTATAACCGCCATATACAGAGTTCACTTGTCTATATATACGACGGTAGAAACAAAACGCCACGTTTGCCTTCAGCAGCAACAAGTCAAGAAGAAACCCGTCGTCCGCACTACGTCAGACGCGGTGACAACGACACCGTGGCTGTACGAGTTTTACCCTCAATACGACCAGCCCGTGCTTCCCAGCAGAGACGCTGGCGACATTGGTGACCTACACTTGAAGCAGAAGTTGCAGGTATGTCGCTTCAACTACCTGTGTATGTTTTGTATTAAAACAAGATATCTTATTATACAACTAATAAATTTTGACTCGCATCGACGTTTCATCGTAATAAGAAATCTTGTTTTAATATTATAGCATACTTCCAACTTGATGGACATTTCCACGAATGTTTTCACGAACACTTCGTCCTCTAAGTAGTTTTCTGTGTGTTCTTCTCCCCAAAGGGCGGAAAAGGGTCACACCCAGAAGATATAGTAAAACAGAATACATTTTTCATCTGAAAAAGTGTTGTATCTCATACGACTATATATATATATATATAATATATATATATATATATATATATATATATATATATATATATATATATATATATATTTATATGTATGTGTGCATGGCATGTGTCCATACATAGCACTACACGCACACACGCACGCAGCACACGCACGCAGCGCGACAGTCGTCCGATACATACGCACATGCACACGCACGCACACACGCACACACGCACACGCGCACACGCACACACGCACGCACGCACACCACGCACGCACCACACACACACACACACACACACACACACACACACACATACACACACGTACAAGCCATCACGCATACAAGCACGCTAAATCACCAGTTACTAGCTGCAGTGCGTATATCACGTCCTTAACCACAACAATACCACACTTACATCACTTACACTTGCCAGGGCAAAGACTCACCTCCGGCCGATTCCCGCACCTCGCTGAGCCGCCGTCTCGGCATCGACGACTACCCGCTCGCGGTCGTGCCGCCAGACACGTACACCGTCGGCATGTCGTGCTTCAACACGTTAAAGAAGAAATCGAAGCGGGACACACGAAGCAGCAGTAGCAAGAGCGACAGCGACTTCCAGTCCTGCCCGCGCGGTGCCGCGAGGCCGGCCGACAGCACGCCTCAGAGGGTTCCGCCCCTTGGCGCGTGCGCCCGTGCCGGCGGGCAGCGACAGACCGACGGCGTCCGAGCTGGACTCGCAACCGGGCGAGGGCGTTGATTCCGAGATGGCTTTGGCGTCTGACAGCGATGAGTACTCGTGTCGGTGTGGAGAGAGTCACGACACCGTGGAGACCGCGGTACAAGTCGAGCCTACACAGTCCTCGTCACCGGACCGGTTCCCGAGTTACAGCAGCTATCTTCGCACAGAATCCGGAAACCAGCCCCAGGAAGGCCCCCGGGTGAAGGAATCTTTAACCAGCCTACATGAAGACCAAAGAGACGAACGAGCAGTCACGTGGGGGGCAAGCCCCGATAAAGGCTTCCGTATGGACGAAGGCGGAAGCGGGCGGCAGGAAACTCCTGAGAGCAGCTACCAGCAAAGTGACACCGGTAGCAGACGCTTTCGAATAGAAAAAAGGAAATAGAAGCCAAGAAAGCTCCAACAGTAGCTCCCGTAAAAAGAAAAACGGAAGAAGACGTAAAGGAAGCTCCGGCAGCAGCCATCGTCAAGATAAGAAGCGTGACAGCCCAAGTAGTAACTACGACCGAGAGAAGGCAATAAACAAAAGGTATGATAAGCCCAATAGCGGCTACTATCGACAAGAAAGCGTCGATACCAGCTACGATCGAGCGGAAAAACGATCTAGAAGTCTGCGCCGGTCGGGCGTGAGCAGGGACAGTAGTCAGAGAAGTGGCACATACACGAGTGACGTAGTCATGGAAGAGAGTTCCGAGGAAGACAGCATGTCACCCTACGATCTTAGCTTCAGCGGACGGTCGCGAACTTCCGAGTCCAACCCGCCTGACCGCTTTCCGAGCTACAGCAGCTATCTTCGGAAGCAGGCTGAGAGCGAGAGGGTGCAGCGGCAGGGAGTACAGCCTACATCGGAAGAAATGTTGCGGAACAGGTGTGTGTGGAGGGGGAGTTGGGGTGGTTGCGCGCGCGTGCGTGCGTGCGTGCGTGCGTGCGTGCGTGCGTGCGTGTGTGTGTGTGTGTGTGTGTGTGTGTGTGTGTGTGTGTGTGTGTGTGTGTGTGTGTGTGTGTGTGTGTGTGTGTGTGTGTGTGTGTGTGTGTTGTGTTGTGTGTGTGTGTGTGTGTGTGTGTGTGTGTGTGTGTGTGTGTGTGTGTGTGTGTGTGTGTGTGAGACTGTGTGTTGTGGTGTGTTGTTGTTGTTGTTGTTGTGTGTCGTGTGTGTGTGTGTGTGTGTGTGTGTGTGTGTGTGTGTGTGTGTGTGTGTGTGTGTGTGTTGTGTGGTGTGTTGTGTTGTGTTGTGTTGTGTTGTGTTGTGTTGTGTTGTGTTGTGTTGTGTTGTGTTGTGTTGTGTTGTGTTGTGTTGTGGCGTTGCGTTGCGTTGCGTTGCGTTGCGTTGCGTGGCGTGGCGTGGCGTGGCGTGGCGTGGCGTGGCTTGGCGTGGCGTGGCGTGGCGTGGCGTGGCGTGGCGTGGCGTGGCGTGGCGTGGCGTGGCGTGGCGTGGCGTGGCGTGGCGTGGCGTGGCGTGGCGTGGCGTGGCGTGGCGTGGCGTGGCGTGGTGTAGTTGTAGCAGTGATCGTGCCCTGCCTCTTCGTGATCTGTGTGCTCTCACTCTGGTCATGGAAACACGTTGCCCAGTGTAGACGACGTGTGAGCACCAAGAAAGAACATTCGTAGTTGGGGACCGTTTCACTAAAATTAAGAGTTATTGGGGGAAATTAATCATTAAACAAAATTAGTTGGTTTGAAATCGCTAAAATCCATTGCCGTATTCACGAGGTCACCACTCCCATGAGACACATGGGCAGTGTCCCGCAGATCCGGCATGGTGTTGAAAGTTTCAAATATTCAAGATCACTGTTAATAATCAGATTTAATTATACCGTGCAAAGTCGGATTTAGGAGGATCTAACAACGTCAGTGAAATGGTCCCCAAATGTCTGAGTCTATAAACCCAACACTGCTATCTCGCATCCAGCGTTGGTAATCATCTATTTGGCGGTTGAGTAAACAATGTCTTTGTGTGTACAACAAAATGGTTGACGTACGTCACGTATTTAAATAATACGTGCATCATGCGTTTTGTTGGATGTGTACATCATGTATTTCACAGACGCGTACCTAAAGTATCGGGTGGTTATGTACGTCATACGTTTGACGGTTGTGCACGTGGCGTGTTTTGTGAATGTGCAAAATTTTGTGCAACCAAGTTTCGTGGATGTGTTTGTCGTTTACATTGATCACGTGCTCTGTGATTACATAATTGAGAGTACGTTACATGTTCGTCAGTCGGGTGTATGCCACTTTTCTTGTGTTTTTACGCCGGGTTTATACGTCATGTAGATGTGTACAGCATTGGTTTGGTGGTTGCGGACATCACGTGTTTGGTGGATGTGTTCATCCTGTGTTTGGTAGATGTGTACAGCATTGGTTTGGTGGTTGCGGACATCACGTGTTTGGTGGATGTGTTCATCCTGTGTTTGGTAGATGTGTACAGCATTGGTTTGGTGGTTGCGAACCTCACGTGTTTGGTGGATGTGTTCATCTTGTGTTTGGTAGATGTGTACACCATTGGTTTGGTGGTTGTGAACATCACGTGTTTGGTGGATGTGTTCATCTTGTGTTTGGTGGATGTGTTCATCCTGTGTTTGGTAGATGTGTACAGCATTGGTTTGGTGGTTGTGAACATCACATGTTTGGTGGATGTGTTCATCTTGTGTTTGGTAGATGTGTACAGCATTGGTTTGGTGGTTGTGAACATCACGTGTTTGGTGGATGTGTTCATCCTGTGTTTGGTAGATGTGTACAGCATTGGTTTGGTGGTTGTGAACATCACGTGTTTGGTGGATGTGTTCATCTTGTGTTTGGTAGATGTGTACAGCATTGGTTTGGTGGTTGTGGACATCACATGTTTGGTGGATGTGTTCATCCTGTGTTTGGTAGATGTGTACACCATTGGTTTGGTGGTTGTGAACATCACATGTTTGGTGGATGTGTTCATCCTGTGTTTGGTAGATGTGTACAGCATTGGTTTGGTGGTTGTGAACATCACGTGTTTGGTGGATGTGTTCATCTTGTGTTTGGTAGATGTGTACAGCATTGGTTTGGTGGTTGTGAACATCACATGTTTGGTGGATGTGTTCATCCTGTGTTTGGTAGATGTGTACAGCATTGGTTTGGTGGTTGTGAACATCACGTGTTTGGTGGATGTGTTCATCCTGTGTTTGGTAGATGTGTACAGCATTGGTTTGGTGGTTGTGAACATCACGTGTTTGGTGGATGTGTTCATCTTGTGTTTGGTGGATGTGTTCATCTTGTGTTTGGTAGATGTGTTCATCTTGTGTTTGGTAGATGTGTACAGCATAGGTTTGGTGGTTGTGAACATCACATGTTTGGTGGATGTGTTCATCTTGTGTTTGGTAGATGTGTACACCATTGGTTTGGTGGTTGTGAACATCACATGTTTGGTGGATGTGTTCATCTTGTGTTTGGTGGATGTGTTCATCTTGTGTTTGGTAGATGTGTACAGCATAGGTTTGGTGGTTGTGAACATCACATGTTTGGTGGATGTGTTCATCTTGTGTTTGGTAGATGTGTACACCATTGGTTTGGTGGTTGCGAACATCACGTGTTTGGTGGATGTGTTCATCTTGTGTTTGGTGGATGTGTTCATCTTGTGTTTGGTAGATGTGTACAGCATAGTTTGGTGGTTGTGAACATCACATGTTTGGTGGATGTGTTCATCTTGTGTTTGGTAGATGTGTACACCATTGGTTTGGTGGTTGTGAACATCACATGTTTGGTGGATGTGTTCATCTTGTGTTTGGTAGATGTGTACACCATTGGTTTGGTGGTTGCGAACATCACGAGTTTGGTGGATGTGTTCATCTTGTGTTTGGTAGATGTGTACACCATTGGTTTGGTGGTTGCGAACATCACGAGTTTGGTGGATGTGTTCATCTTGTGTTTGGTAGATGTGTACACCATTGGTTTGGTGGTTGCGAACATCATGTGTTTGGTGGATGTGTTCATCTTGTGTTTGGTAGATGTGTTCATCTTGTGTTTGGTAGATGTGTACACCATTGGTTTGGTGGTTGTGAACATCACGTGTTTGGTGGATGTGTTCATCTTGTGTTTGGTAGATGTGTACACCATTGGTTTGGTGGTTGCGAACATCACGTGTTTGGTGGATGTGTTCATCTTGTGTTTGGTAGATGTGTACAGCATTGGTTTGGTGGTTGTGAACATCACGTGTTTGGTGGATGTGTTCATCTTGTGTTTGGTAGATGTGTACACCATTGGTTTGGTGGTTGTGAACATCACATGTTTGGTGGATGTGTTCATCTTGTGTTTGGTAGATGTGTACACCATTGGTTTGGTGGTTGCGAACATCACGAGTTTGGTGGATGTGTTCATCTTGTGTTTGGTAGATGTGTACACCATTGGTTTGGTGGTTGCGAACATCACGAGTTTGGTGGATGTGTTCATCTTGTGTTTGGTAGATGTGTACACCATTGGTTTGGTGGTTGCGAACATCACGTGTTTGGTGGATGTGTTCATCTTGTGTTTGGTAGATGTGTACACCATTGGTTTGGTGGTTGTGAACATCACGTGTTTGGTGGATGTGTTCATCTTGTGTTTGGTAGATGTGTTCATCCTGTCTTTGGTAGATGTGTTCATCCTGTCTTTGGTAGATGTGTTCATCCTGTCTTTGGTGGATGTGTTCATCCTGTCTTTGGTTGATGTGTTCCTCCTGTCTTTGGTAGATGTGTTCATCCTGTCTTTGGTAGATGTGTTCATCCTGTCTTTGGTGGATGTGTTCATCCTCTCTTTGGTGGATGTGTTCATCCTGTCTTTGGTAGATGTGTTCATCCTGTCTTTGGTAGATGTGTTCATCCTGTCTTTGGTAGATGTGTTCATCCTGTCTTTTGTCTTTGGTAGATGTGTTCATCCTGTCTTTGGTAGATGTGTTCATCCTGTCTTTGGTAGATGTGTTCATCCTGTCTTTTGTCTTTGGTGGATGTGTTCATCCTGTCTTTGGTAGATGTGTTCATCCTGTCTTTGGTAGATGTGTTCATCCTGCCTTTGGTAGATGTGTTCATCCTGTCTTTTGTCTTTGGTAGATGTGTTCATCCTGTCTTTGGTAGATGTGTTCATCCTCTCTTTGGTGGATGAGTTCATCCTGTCTTTGGTAGATTTGTACATCATTAGTTTGGGGTTATGTACATAACGTGGATATGTACGTCATGTGTTCGGCGGCTAAGTGTGTCACGTGCTCGGTGGTTATGTGTACAACGTGACAGGGGGTGGTATGCTTAACCGACTCTCGCTCGACTGCGTGACTTCGCCGAGAGGACAGTGTGGTGATTTAGCCGGCTTTTGAATATTATCCATGTTATCCGAGGGGCTAAAACGTGCTGCCACCTCACGGAGCTTGGGTAATCCTGCCATAATTCCTGCTTCATAAACAACTGCTTATTTTTGTGTGAAAATAAATTTAATGTTGAATACTTTTAATAGTACAGTATTATCTTATAAAAGTATATCCGTATTTTAGTTTTATTTCATAGTTGGCCTGAAAGCCAATCAGCATCTCCACACTATTCTGGGATAAGGCCGCCATGGTGGTAATGTTGTAAACGGTGTTTGGCGTCTGGGCGACGACAACACAACTATAAATAAGTGTTTGTTTGTTTGTTTGTTGTCGTCTTCCTTGCCCCACACACGTGTTACATAGCCATCGGAATGACTGCTACTGCGACGGCCTAGTATGACGACTATTGGACGTTGCATCATAGGTTTCGCGACATATTCATTAATATATAATTATGTAAAGTACAATAACCCAGGCCTACCATAGTAACATCGGCAGACCGTCACATCTACGGGGCGGGGTTGAGAGGCTAAAAGGTTCTGCAACTTCACGGAGTCAGGGCAATCGAGGCTAATGTATCATATGTTCGGTGGTTATGCATGTCACGTGTTTGGCGGTTACAGATTGGAATCGCCAATGCGGCACGTGTCGGGAAAGATGAGCAAATCCGAGGTAGACTCACAAACGGACGCCTTCGAGTCCACTCACTTCCTTCTCTATGTCGCCGTCGTCGTCGCTGTCGTCAGCTTCTTGTTTCTCGTCCGCCACATCATCTGCTCGTGGTACTTCCCTAAAGACTTCCGCAGTCACTACTCCGGAAACCGCGACTGCGCATACGCCTTCTTCACCGGAAACACGTGCACTCGTAACTAGAACGGCGCTTCTTGCTGACAACAAATGCCTTATGAACTAACTTGTCATTGTTCACTGTCAGCAAACTGTCTAATTAGTACGCCATTGTTCAGTGACAGCAAATACACAGTTACATAGAAAGTCGTTGTTTACTGACAAACTGTCAGCTAGCATGTCAATGAGCGCAATTGCTAGCCGGTAGGTTTGCGATAACCTTGTTGACCGAACATAGGTGCACCAAATAATAGGGTGTTCTTAAAGCATATCGTTTTTCATGACAATTGTAACAAAAAGCATGTCGCTGTCTATTTGGAACAAATACACTAATAGGCCTACCGCATTATTTACTCTCATACTGACAACAAATGTAATGCTCTTTGTCATAGACAACAACTCTAGAACCCGTCACGTATATGATCGTTTTAGTTATTCGTTTTTTCAACAATCCCCCCCCCCCCCCCACCCACACACACACACACACACACACACACACACACACACACACACACACACACACACACACACACACACACACACACACACACACACACACAGTTTCTTTACTGGACAATTCACCAAAACCAACAGCCTCGACCTGACTAGATGCTCTTAACATGTAGTATTTGATCTGACAATTGTGTTGCTACGTATTCACGTGTTAGTTGCATCGAGTTCAGCTATTATAGTATTTCTTTGCGGGAGTAAAACTACTCATACAGCAGCCACCGCCAGCAGTTACATCTCCCGACTAAAATGGAATTATTGTCAGTTTCACTTCCCCATTAGTTGCATGTAATCCATTATCATTAGATGTTGCATCTACGTAAAACATGTTGTCTTTAATGGCGGAATACCTATGCAAAATCGTTCAGTAAAAAGAGTTATATTAAACGATGCTATTTAACGAATCTCGTCAGTGTCATTGCATTTTATTTTGTTGTGAATGTGCATTGCATTGCAGAGAAAATAAATTACAGAAGATGAACCTTACATTTGCAAATCCAGGAGGTCACGAGCATCCGAAATACACGCTGTTTCAGGGGTCATTGACCACTTACTTAGCCCCCTGAGGTCAGTAACTTTTTCAGCGACTGGTCCATTTGACCACTAATTTTCGTCAAGAAATTTTACTCGCTTGTCCGTGCCAGAATGTTGCACGGATCTGAAACACCGTGTGATGCTGACTTACTATACAACAACTAAATTGTGAACGCCAACTGTGCCGAAAACACACTAGCCTACAGCACGAATCGCGCCTCCCAAACAAATGTAGGCAAATTTATTCTGATTTATACAATATAATTGTATTTTATACTTATGCGTGCGCTATATTCCACATAGCACTTGTGATGGCAGTGCCAATTGCTGTGTGTACTATTTCAATCCTGATTTGACAAAGACGGAACCAACCTCCTGAGTGACATATTATAAATTCCCAATTGATGTAACAGTGTTAGTTTTTATGTTACTCATAGAAGACACCTTATAATGTAATAACTGATTAAATAACTGCTTATAATTGTGGAGGAATAAAAAAACTGATTTTCATATTTATTGTCGGCCATCTTGGATTTTTATATATGTAAATTTTATATTAATTAGTTTCAATTAGTCATACAACAATGCTGTGTACACATAATACGCCTTCACATAATATCCGTCTATAGCCGGCCACCACATTCCTCACGCTACATCTACAATAATTAAACACAGATGATGAGGCGTTGGCGTTCAACCAGTAACTTCACAACATGTAATGTTGTTGCTTATTACAATTTACACATTCACTATAGGAAATTTCAAATACCCAGTGCAAAATCAAATTGGGGCAGCTATATTTGCGCTGTTCTCACGGATGAGGCAGTCGGACTGGAGAAGTCAATACACCAGCTAGGCTCGACTAATTTCGTACTTCGCGTAGAGCCTTTACCATGGGTAGACACGTCTAGTAGCATGGCAATTAATGCAGCCCTGGTTTGCAAGGACAGCTCTGCCTCCCTCTGCCTACCTCCTACATTATGCTTACTATAACATCATAGTACATTTTTAGTATTCTGTAATTGTATGTCACATTTGTAGATTACTATCTATATCCGCATACTTTTCTATATAAAATATCTTACTTCTGCATGCCACAGAAATTGCGATATATATGTCTGTCTTTAGTTTCCTATAATATAATTTACTATGTTCTGCAGATTTATATTGCAATGTATAAATATATGTTCTAAAAACTATTAACTTCTGAATACTCGTTGCTAGGTGAAACCTCGGACAGCAATGGTCGAACCTAGCAACTTTTCTATTTGTAGATAATGAAACGGTTACCAACACCGCGATACATCAATTTACATAATTGGTTTCGATTGGTACGCTAGATGGCACAACCGTACTAACTGTTCCATGACACCCACAAATTAGGAGAAATTGACTGATGCCTTGTCCACTATATGGCGCCACTTTCGTGGTCACACGGGTAAAGACGCGCGATAGGATAATACACTGTGCATGTTACCAAAAGTAAACAGAATTTTTTTTTATACCAGGATGTTGAATAAACAAACCGGAGGCTTCGACTCACTTTGTGACATATCATAATTGTCATATAGATTAGTTATTAAAATGGTATACATAACTGGCATATTTAACCTCGCTGAGCTTAGAAAATATCTAAATTATAGGGGTCACCTGACAACTAAGCAAACTATATATATATATATATATATATATATATATATATATATATATATATATATATATATATATATATAGTTTATCCAAACTAGCTTGATGTATACAACAGGTGCAGTTTCAATTTCCTTGATGAAAAATTATGATAAAAATGGAAAATGTTGCAAATGTACCATTTGGATGTCATAATAAACATGAATACCTCACAGATTCAACAGAACCAATAACTTATTAATACAACATTTATTCCCATTCATTTGGCAAACAATAGCACCAAAAATAAAAAATACCTCCAAGCATGAAATACTAAACTTACCTCAACTGTAGGCTCTAGCAGAATCAACTTGTTCGACTGGGATGGAGTGTATCATGCATAAAATTATACAAGTTCCAACTGTTTAAAAAGCACAGCATAAATTAGTCTAAGCAAACCTCATGCACTCACCCAGAGATACAGCTGTCTCCATAAGTAAATGCCGTATGCATTCATTCATGATCTCAGTTAAGGGGCTTGCTATCCTGTTAATAGAATTTTGAGCAAATTAACTTGATCGATCAATTATTGAAATTTATGCTGATCTTATCCCACAATATCCAGTCCTCCTAACTGTTCAAAGTATTTTGCTGTACACTCTTCTCCCTGGCAGACTTGTTTAATCGAACACTCTGGATTAAGTCATTTATACAATTAATACTCATTTCCTAATACATTTATTTTATTTGTTTCCCTAAAATAATGAAAACTGAATTAATAAAATTATATGTATGGGGGTATATATATATATATATATATATATATATATATAATATATGTATATATATATAATATATATATATATATATATATATATATATATATATATATATAATATATATATATATATATATATATATATATATATATATATATATATATATATATATATATAATATAGTAGCTGAACAATGGGGTGTAGTAAAATGTGATACTTTTTTTTCCTAAAAACTTTCTATTATAAATATATGCATGCTTTACCTGGTAATATTATCAATCCATCCTATATAGTTATAAATAAATGTTTCATAAATTGAACATAATGATTACTTCATTCGTCTTTAATTAGTTGAAACTATATCTAGCTCATAATTGTTAGGCTTATGTAGATTTATACATATAAAATCCAACCCCTTGGCCCTTGCCCACGGACTGGCGTTGAACACATATGTAAGCCTGCTACATATACATATCACCGTGCATACAGCTATACTAATACGGTGTTTCACTAGCACAGCTCGCACTGGCCGGTAGTCCGATCGTGTGTTGACAAAGCAGGTGCACGCGGGTGTAATGGAGGGGAACGTCACGCTTCGAGCGCGCGCTCGACAACAAGACTCAGTCAGCCTCGCCAACAGGCCACGCCCACTCGCGCCGCCATCGAGCGCCGCCTGGCGGCAGGCGTGCGAGAACGCGCTGAGCGAGCGCAATAACAATGGCGCGACAGCGAGAGGCGCGCGACGAGTGACAGCGACCAACTTTCACGAACTGTTCCTCCGATAGGTAAGTCGTTCGCCCGACGATCTCAGATGATGACACTGCGGTGTCATTGTCAAATGTTCGATGATATTTCGGGGGCATGACCCTGCCGTTGTCGCCGAGTTTTGGCCGTGCGCGAGCGAGCGGCGCTCGTCGTTGGAGACGAGCGAGGCTGCGCCGCGCCAGAGTTGCGGGGAAACTTGATCGGTCGATCCGATCCCGCCCCCTCTCTGCCTAACTCGCGTCTCCCAACTTAAAAACTTATGCCGTGGGTCGATTCCCAGAACAGCTTTTGGGTTGTGTATCGTCACTGGCGATCAAGTTTGCGAAGTTGCTTTTTGGGGTTTCGATACCAGCGGCGGTGGCCGGTGATGCAAGTGCGCGGCTCCGAGCTGAGTCAAGCTAAAATTGAGGTCGTCCTGACTGCGCGCCGAGCGAAAGCCAGGCGCGCCGTCCACGCCGGCTCGGCAACGCAGAGAGGCTATTTATAGCCGGGACCTAACGACTGCGTCGAGTTGCTGGCGAGCAGCATAGCCTGAGTGCACACTCACTCAACTAGTGGGACATGGTGTCCGACATAGCCTGGCACTATTACTTGGACACAAGACAGTGACAGGGCCTTTAAAACACTAACTGACAGCTCCAGGAGCCATAATATACATTTGAGGGTTGCAAGAACTTTTGCAGCACAATAAACATGCAACATGCTTACGTGTGTTATTAACCCTTTTGCTGCTAATCTTGGTCATTTAAAGCGAGATACTCTCTGCTCTTGTAGAAATCATCATCGGTTTCCACGGTGACATCGGGTGAAAATCATTTTGCCAGATTTCTTTCCCGGAGTTTCAGTGTTTTTGATGAAATAGTTGTGCGTGTGCATTCGTAATGCATGCGGTGTTCATCGAAGATGCGATTGAGATAAAATGTATTGCTGGTTATTTATATTCGAACTGATTCACAATAGCCAATAATAATAATGAGGTAATGATATATGTTATTATCGTTGATCTGTTATAACGTTTGTAAACCCTTTTATTTTTTCAGTATTTTGTTTCAGTATTTTGTTTCAGTATTTTTTTAAATCTAACATATCTAAATACGAGACGTATATTAAGAATAATTAAAAAGCTAACGTAATTTACTATAAGGATTATAGTTTAACGTTATTTATATATAGATTAATTGTTCTGTGAGCCGTATGTCATTTACATCAAACAATTTGACTGGCTTAGACTCATCCCTAGTGGGGACTGTGGATAGAAATTATTGAACTTTTTGTTTCTTATGAATGTCTAAGACAAAAATTTCATTTTGTGAGACTTGTATATAGCAAATGTAAATGGTCGGTCGCTTTTTATTTCTCCCGGAAGTGCCAGTTTGATTGTGATCGACATTGCAACGTTACACTTTACATGACTTATATTACCCAATATATTGTAAGTTAAAAAAACTATTTTGGAGTGCTCGTATACCAAGATAATTTTACTTGTACATGTGGCAGAATATTGTTAAACCTAAATATTGCGGTATACTTGATGATTTGTTTGACTGAAAAAAATTGCCATTTACCTTGTGGCTGTGTGGCCTATTATGTATTCAGGTTGCTTAGCAAACTTGTGAAGCGAATCTATGAAGCGATCAACAAAATGGCTGTCTAAACATGTATTTTTATGGTGTATTTTTCTCGTGAAAATGTTAGAGGCAGATGAATACAGCACTTGATGTTTGCTCTAATTAGATGTTACTTGTTGCAGTATTAAAGTAATTCAAATATTTAATTGTTATCTACATAGTTGGCAAAGGTAAAGGTTTACGGATGTCTCGAAAATAGTTTTGATTGTGATGTAGGCAAACTGCGACATTCTGGATGCATCAATTATCTGGAATCAACCAGAGATCCAAATTATTATTAGGAAGTTCCCTGATTATTAGTAAGAAGTTCGCTACATTGGATCATTTTGCACAGTCTATTGGACCCAAATAGGAATTTCGAATGACTACCTTCTGTGTTATTTCCTGGAATCAGGTTGGAAATTTTTCTACCCAATTAAAGATCATAAGTGTGCTGGCTTGAACGCATGCAGACAGCTCATGTTGAATGTAGTGATATAATAAGAGTAACTACTTATATCTGGTACAGTTATATTTAGTAAGAAGGATCTATTTCACCAATATTCATAAGAGCTCATAGGGCCGAATATCCTCTATAAAATTGTTTCTCTCCATAACAATAATCTTGTGTACTGAAACTTTTCGACACCAGGACTCGCCACCGGGAAACTGTTGCTAGTGGTTTACAGAAACAGTGCACTAAGTGACACAACAGTAGTTTTTTGCGTATTTATACCATCATAAGAGCATATTATGATTAACGTCTTTAATGATGGATTTTCCATCTTTATTTTCGTGAGATGGTCTCCGTTTATCAGGACAAATAACTTTCGTCAGATCAAAGACACTTAGAGTGAGATCATTTCAACACAAAGAATAAAGTATTTTCATGGTTAGTGCACTCATATTTTCAGTAACTGTTGTACGGATATGTAATATGCGAACAGTTTATCTAATACTTAATCATAATCGGTTTAATAAAAAAACATGTGTAATTTGTTTTAAATTAAAAAAATCGTTATGCTGGTTACATCCTGGAGGCACTCATATTTTCAGTAACTGTTGTACGGATATGTAATATGCGAACAATTTATCTAATACTTAATCATAATCGGTTTAATAAAAAAACATGTGTAATTTGTTTTAAATTTAAAAAATCTTTATACTGGTTACATCCTGGAGGTAACTAGTAACTAGGTCAATAATTATGCTTCAACCAACAGAATTTTTCAGTGTCATGGTTTTTGAGAAAGCAAAGAAAAAAAAATTTGAAGAAGAAAAATCAAACTAAAATTGCATGAACGAAGTAGTGAGGTGTCATGGATGCTAGACTGGTTTGCTTTTTCGCAAAATTAATTTTTCATGAGACGAGCGAAAAAAAATTTGAAGCGCCAACTTCAAGTAGCACATGGGGAGGGTGAAAAGTTAAACAACATCCCTCAAATGTTATGATTATGCAAATTAAGCG
Source organism: Ridgeia piscesae (assembly GCA_025642075.2). Classification (NCBI taxonomy): domain Eukaryota; kingdom Metazoa; phylum Annelida; class Polychaeta; order Sabellida; family Siboglinidae; genus Ridgeia; species Ridgeia piscesae. Next base: position 951,360 of record JAODUO010000028.1, read on the forward strand.
AACCAAGCAATTCAATGCCAAGTTTAGAATAGAGTTTTTGTTTTTCGCCTTGATGGCGTTTCTTTTTCATCTCCTAATCACGAATCTGCCAATTCCTGCCTACTAAAGATTTAATTTTGACCTACTTATCAAAAACCTTTTTCAGTTTTAGTGTGCGTGCTACATGTAGAAAATGGGTAAATAGTTCTAGTGATGTCTACCATTTAGAAACGGATACCCAGATAATGATCTTAAACTGTGCTGTTTTGCAGCCATAACATTTTTGGCGAAAGGTGGAGTTGCGAAGCAATGTAGCCAGTGCCTTGACGCCAAGTTCCCGAAGGCGACGCGTGAATGTACGCTCCACGTGATCAGTAATCATCAGTTGACTGTTAGCGGGCGAGATCATGGCGATTACCACGCGTAGCGGTGAACGAGCGGCAGCTGCTGACTAACACGCCTACGGAGGTGGCAGTATGCGGTTGCCATGGCAACTGCGCTATCAATTATGAGCCACCTGGTGCAACAGGACGCAGCGTTTTTTCGTAAATAACCCCCACCCCCTACAAATAATGCTGGCTCTTTATTTTTAGCATTGATGACACGTTTAATATGGTTTAATGGCACCAGGGCTGAATGGATGTCATGTAATGGGGTTGCCAACATCTACGGTGTAAAACAGTGTTTCCCGCATGTGGGCCCATGTGTCCGTTGGTTTTACGTGAATCCAGCTGAAATGTTGCATGTTGTCTAGTGGGACCATTAGAATGGTTCGTAAATTCAGACTTTTTAAAATTTTGACCCAGGGCTGGGGACATTGGGCGGCTCATTGCTATTTCGTGATGGTCCAGCCAGTTTCATGTTTTTCTGTACCATTGTAAAGAGAATTGTGCCAGCTACAAGTATGTTACTACTTGTACAAGACATGTTGCATACTTTAAAGTTATTGGCTTTTTTAAATGGCGTTTTAAATATTGTGTCTTGCACGTGAACGCACGGCCTACTTATGGGACACACTAACATAGTAACGCAATTTTCAAACATTTTATAGAGCAGGTGGTGTCTGCATTTTTCACTGAGCATCGCTGGGTGATTTGGCTAATAGCATAATATAACACTGTTGTCAATAATTGTTTTGGTACACATTTCGCTTCATAGTTTTACGATACCTGATGTTTGTGGACAGTTTCGGCCGAAAATTGACCTTGATGCGGTTGCGGTTTGACCACATGCTGCATATATCGGCCCCATTACGAGAGACACACTGGAATGTTTTCTATAACTGACTTAGAAAAGTTATGATACTGCTAAGAATGTTATCCATGTTTTAAACAAATGCCACAATTTATAGAGCTGGGAAAAAACAAATCTCTACGATGTTATTTGTAATTATGAATAAAACGTTTTTCATCGCAACTACATACCTGGTACTTCCCCATTTTCGCTGTTGCCAGTGTGGTCGAGACTCCCATTCCAGAATTGGACTAAATAGACACTCCAAAAACTGTAATTTGACCCTTCAGGTGCTGCGCTGTCATCTTATGAGACGATCATAGTTTCCATATAAAAACGTCCTTTGATAGGAGATATTTGATGGGATTGTGGAGAAATGGGAAAGGGGTGGGAGAGATAGAGAAGTGTGCGATATGAAAGTGAGTATAGTGAAGGAAGATGACCAACCAGACCAACCCCTTTCTGGACAGCAGGGAAAGAAAGAGGAGCAAAATTATTTCCCGGGTAAAATGCCCTGTTGTAGTGGAGTGAGTTCTACAGATATGTCTCATCCCATCCGGGGGCGGGGGACAAAGTTCAGCCCCACTCTGGGAGCATTCACCGGGGTTCCAAAGTTCCCCACTGGCATCCATCGTAGTTCCACTGCGATGGTTCTGTTATGTTGTTGTTGTTGTTGATCATCCATTGAACGGAAAATTGTGTTTGAAATGTTTTTATAAACTGCTGCTTGGGTAATATTATTGTTTTTAATCCACTAACTGTGTGTTCTAAGTAAGTGCATCCCCTCCTTGGTCGACTTGTCTCCTTCTATGTCCTGCTGCTTCCATGGACCATTGGGCGTTGATCTACCCATTTGCGATGTATTTTAGACAGGGCGACCATCTTTATTAGAAGTTATTTACTTATTATGTCTTGTGTATTTTTATTGATTTGTCAACATAAGAAAACCACTCGCAGTCTCGCTTTCATCGGCTGCAATGACTATTTTTCTCCAGCTGTTGTGAACTGTGTATGGTCTGTTTATTTCACTTCCGCTATGTGGAATGTCTGCTAAATTTAGAAAGTCTAGCAAACAGAACATTGAGGATTTTCAGCGTGTTTCTCCAATATACTGCGCATTTGCTGTGGAGTCTATTTTGAGGGTGGCCACTTGGCCCTTGGGGTGCACAGGATGTTTTGCGGGAGTTACATGAAAGCCTGACATACGCGTCCACTGCGTGAATTTAACCACAGGGTTATGCGTGAACAAATGTGCATGCAGCAGGCACTCAATCTGGTACCTTCATTAATCTTTTCATTCAAATGATTCATAATTACAAAGAATAAAATTACGTTTTTTACATTTCAAAAAAATCTGATCCAAGATATCATCTTCGTACCATTTCCACATGGAAAATACTGGATTGAGTCTTGTTCCCGTAATAAAGAATGCAATATAGTTCCCATGAAAATAGAATATTCTGTATTTTAAGGAACGGGTGGCAACCCTAGATATATCTGCATACATTACAATTTACACAAATATGGCGGAAAACCACAGTAACCTTGAAATTTGATGTGCATACAACTGCACACACAGCTGCTGTCAGACGACCCTTTCCAGGAATATTTATAAGCAATGCAAATTTAAAACTGCTTTCGCATTAACATAAGTTACGTAATTCCTGACTTATCAGTGCTTTTCAGAATAAAAAATATGCATAACTCAGATAACCTTCTGCCCATCAGCTTGTGTACAATTGTTTTATGTTCGTCTAATGTAGGATGTACTCTGTAGTCAGGAAGAACCCATATCCAATGCTAATGATCATAGATTATTACATGAATGTCAGGCACCCCAGATACAAAATGTTTAGGGGAAAAGTGGTAACAGAACCCCCCCCCGCATCCACACACATGCCAACTAGTGAGATTAAAGTAATGATAATAATATGTAATAAAATAAGATAAATATTATTAACTTTTGTTTAACCATGGTTATATTTTGTTTAACCACGGTTGTATTAACAGCGTGACTTGCTGTGAGAGTTGGATGGGATGTTTTCTGTCCCAGACCTGAATACGACCAGAGAGTGCAGGAATAATGTAAACTTGTTCAAAAAACCCAGATTTGACCCTGTCGTATTGCGGACGGGAACCAATCGATCGGTCGAGTGGTCGATCGATTTGTGTACTCAAATTTTCAGTAACATCGTTAGATCGATCAATGACTTAGACTTGATAAGTTTTAAACGTATCTCCTGGACAAAGAGGTACAAACACAATGTTGGTTCTCTTCGAATAATGAAGTGTAGACATTCTACACTGGTTCACAACACTTGTGTAGAGCTTGCAGTCAGTGTGTTTACTTAGTGTGTGAACCTGAATGGATGCCATTGGGGGGTCTATACTTAGTGGCACCCCCCAATGAACTTGTTCAGTTGGGTGCTGTTAGAAACCACAGGGGTCAGGAAGGGCTTCCTCCAGCCAGGCTTAATCTACCCCCAATCTGGACACCCCACCAGGGGTAATCTGGGTTCTGTTTCCTTCACCATTTCCATGTTGTGTAATTCCAGCGGGCAGCTGGTCAGTGAGGGTAAAATATCACTCCCAGGGGCTTTTGGAGGCTCCAGCAGGAGGGGATCATTTAACTCTAATTAACCCTTGAAATGAATTCCTATGAGAAAAAGACTTACAGTAGTAACTATATGGTTATAGTAAGTATATATTGCCATGGGCAATATTCGGGATACAAATTGTTTGTGTGCAGTTTTAACAAAAAAACCTTATATCATTCCTCTGCAATTGACCCCATCTTCTAACTCTCAAACGTGTGTTCAAAGCCAATCAAAACAAATTATGAGAAAAGTTGCTTTTATTGAGGTACAGCTGTACTTATGAAAATATACTGGGGTAATCCAAATCTCGTCAAAAATACGTAGGTCAAAATACGTTGGTTTTGTCTGTAAGCTGTGTAAACTGTTTGTGCCGTGTGAAACAGTGTGTTAACATATACACAGTGTGTTAAAACATGCCAAGATCATTAGAACATGATATTTCAGTACCACAATTTTTCCAGCCCCGAATATTTCGGCTGTGACTATAAATATAAAATGTCCATAACCTTCAGATAAAGCTGTCACGCTGGTGTGATTTTGTTGATTTCTCTCGGATGTAGTGTGGCAGTTGTTTGCATTTACTCTGAACACTGGGACATATGCATGTTACAAATCAAACATGCTTTGCTGTGTCATTTTGATAATAGATAATCCACGGGTCCATCACCCATGTCGTTTGACACCGTTCGGAGTGCACAGTGTTTTATTTTGTGGAATTGCCTAGCTGCTCTCCAGTTCTTAGTTTTTAAGGCCTTAATTGTTCAACGTTGTGAGCAGTGTCATCTGTAACATTGTGAGCAGTGTCATCTGTAACATTGTGAGCAGTGTCATCTGTAACGTTGCGAGCAGTGTCATCTGTAACATTGTGAGCAGTGTCATCTCTAACATTGTGAGCAGTGTCATCTGTAACGTTGCGAGCAGTGTCATCTGTAACATTGTGAGCTGTGTCATCTGTAACATTGTGAGCAGTGTCATCTGTAACATTGTGAGCAGTGTCATCTGTAACGTTGTGAGCAGTGTCATCTGTAACGTTGTGAACAGTGTCATCTGTAACATTGCGAGCAGCGTCATCTGTAATGTTGCGAGCAGCGTCATCTGTAACGTTGTGAGCAGCGTCATATGTAACATTGTGAGGAGCGTCATCTGTAACGTTGCGAGCAATGTCATCTGTAACGTTGCAAGCAGTGTCATCTGTAACGTTGTGAGCAGCGTCATATGTAACGTTGCGAGCAGCGTCATCTGTAACGTTGCGAGCAGCATCATCAGTAACGTTGCGAGCAGTGTCATCTGTAACGCTGCGAGCAGTGTCATCTGTAACGTTGCGAGCATTGTCATCTGTAATGTTGCGAGCAGTGTCATCAGTAATGTTGCGAGCAGTGTCATCTGTAACGTTGCGAGCATTGTCATCTGTAACAACCTGTAACGTCGTGAGCAGTGTCATCTGTAACATTGTGAGCAGTGTCGTCTGTAACGTTGCGAGCAGTGTCATCGGTAACATTGTGAGCAGTGTCATCTGTAACATTGTGAGCAGTGTCATCGGTAACATTGTTAGCAGTGTCATCTGTAACATTGTGAGCAATGTCATCTGTAACGTTGCGAGCAGTGTCATCTGTAACCTTGTGAGCAGTGTCATCTGTAACATTGTGAGCAGTGTCATCTGTAACATTGTGAGCAGTGTCATCTGTAACGTTGCGAGCAGTGTCATCTGTAACCTTGTGAGCAGTGTCATCTGTAACATTGTGAGCAGTGTCATCTGTAACATTGTGAGCAGTGTCATCTGTGGGCGTCTGCAAAACCCAACCTGGTGCAGTTTGAAATCAGTGTAGTGATTGACCAGTTGGGTGGGACCTTTCAGTGACTGGTGTAACACCTGGCGGCACCACACACCAAACACCACACACCTGGCCCTTCATGCTCCTAACAATGAGCATTCATTTGTAGCAATCTAAACAAATGTACCAGTGGCCATCCAGCAAGTTGATTTTGCAGATTGTAAGGTTCACTTCTTCACAGCAATTGGCTACAACACCACAGTCAAAGGTATTATACATAAAGTCTTACTGTTGCTATGCTGTTGTTGTCTGCATTGACGTTAGAGAAAAGAAACTCTACTTCGTGACAATCAGTACGCCTTCCGTTTCGTATATTGCATCAGAACCATAAAATACATCGAGGAGTCTGTAACAAAAACTTGAAGTTTTAGCAAAGTAATGAGATGAGGGTGTAAACTCAGCCAGCACACTTTGTTGTCGTATAATGGCAGAAAAAATTCAGTTTCTGAGAAAGTTACTTATGTCTATCATTTTTCTAAGGACAGCTACAACTTATTATCGGTGCTATGTAGCAAATATAAGCTGAAGGATACAAATGTAACTTTGTAACGATGACAGATGGCAGCACACAGATTGTCGAAAACTTGTCTCCTTACCGTTAGTGACATAAGTTAGTTAATTATGTTGTTGACGTGAATCAGACGAGACAGCAAAGTCTGATTCAGTAGTCTAATTCCTTGAATTCATTCTAAAGTGATGCATGACTCAGATAATCTGAATAATTTGCCACTACTTTTTATTCTGCCTTTTTCCAACTTCATCTGCGTTGTGGGTGTTTAGCCTTGCCTCGTTGACACTTAACACCAGTTGTACTCGTTCCATATGCAGCGATGTGAACTCAATCTAGTTATTTCATAGATTCATTCGCATTTAGAGGGTTAAATTGACTCACGCATTGGTATGTTATAAGACGTTAAATAATGTTTAGTTCTAATTCAGTTCAATCTGATCTTATGACCACATCCTGCCAATGTATGTGTGGTGTCTGTTCGTTCGGTATCTATGGTTTGGTCTCTCCCAGTTCCAATTTTGATGAAATCGAGTTGTTACTTTTCTTCAAATGTCGGAAAACTTGTCATGAAAAGAGGATTATGCTGCATTCCAATGCCGTTGTATTCATCATAATTATGTGTTCATGACCACTGTTTGACCCAAATTAGTAGTGGAAAAATTGGAAGTTAAAATGCCTAGATCAACAACTGGCAAATTACAGCGAACTCGTATTCATGATAAGCAAAAGTGTGCATTGAAACGCCGCACGTTTTGTTTCGTACACATTCAAAATCGTTGACCATCTTTACTGAATGGGGTATGTGCTATACTGAATCGTATTCAGTAACTGTCAACAGTTAATGCCAAGAAGCGCCTGTGTAAATGTTATGACAGGTTAGCACCTGGTAAAAAGAGTTTCTAATGGAGTATAACCAGCAGTCTTCACCACTGTCACAAGGCAGTTTGATGTGACAACCTGTGAACTTTTCATGTGACGTGGCAATGTGACACATTGCCACGAGGTCTAGTGGAATGGATCGTTGACCCTTGTTGTCACTCTGTCTCTGCATAAAGCATGATTCACTGCATTAGACAGGTCACAAGAGGTCGGGTAAACCATTCCTGTGTTTTAGTTTGAGTCATCAGAGTTGAAGCAAAAAGTAATATAATTTCTTGTAATTTTAACTGAACATGGCCAGGAATTTCACTTAATCTGAGACAACATTATAAATATGTAATTTACTAGTTTTTTTCTAATCCTCCCATATATTTAGTGCTTTATTGGCTGTATGTAAAATGTGTCTACTGAAGACACATTTCTTTCGAATTGCATATTAGTATAATTCGACATGAACATTATTATTTTTGTACTAGATTATTTGGTACTATTATCAATACATAGTTGTACACTTATTTATTGGCATTATTGTTACGTAATTATTATTTTTAACAGTTTTAACATAATTATACTAAACTATTTATTACTAATAATAATTATACCAATACCATCATTTATCAGTATCATTGTAATGTAATTATACACTAGACCGATTATTATGTATTTTATGACTAATATGTAATTTATTTATTTAAAAGTGCTACACTATTTAATACCATACTAATTTAATTTATTTATATACCTATACATATATTTTTTACATTTATTTTAAAACATTAGTATTTGTCTTATTATATACATATATTTTTTTATGTATTTTAAATAGTAATATGTTGCGAAGCGCCACAAACGATTATGGATGTGGTGCTGTACCAAATAAATATATATATTTATCACATGACAAAGGTCAGGTGACACAATAGAAATGGGCTGGAAGGAGCTACTTACTGGGACCTCAGTTGTGGGGATGTGTTGTTCAATTTGTTGTATTTTCAAAGTGTATTCGTTAGTTCTAACCTTGTACACAGGTGCAGCTGTTTGTTCCTGTGTCTTGTCACATGGGCTGCCCAAATCAACAACTCCACTTGACAATTCAAATGATTACAACAACATGGTGATAATTTGATAAGTGTGACTGATTGAAGTCAATGATTGACCACATTGCACAGCTTTATGTAGAGACCTGTCAGTTGGATGGGTAAAACCTTTGGTCTTTGGACTCCACACATCCCCTTCTGGGGTTTGATTAATGAGCAGCCAATAAATGTGTATTTACACAAAATAACTTGTTAATAGTGCCTCCTAATAAATGTTATAATATGTAGCAAAATTATGCATACAGTGGTTTTATTGTTCACATAATCACTTGTTCCGTAAGCTTCGATTATGTTCCTCCTAAGCCAGTCACGACGCATCTCAGCTTTTGTCATCAACCCTAACTTCCCCACATCTGATAGTTTCTGTGAAGCGTAGCTCACAGTTAGTCACTGTTATTTCAATTTCTGTCATGTTATCTTGCAATTTGTACCTGCGCTGTTGTCCTTCATTACTTGTACAACTACAAACTACCCCTAAGCAGGCTTTTGGAAAACCGTGTTTAGGCTGTTATGGTGATCGTAAAATTTGCTTCTGAACGCATGCAAAGAAAATTTTATCGAAATGAAACACACGATGCTTACAACGAGGCTGCAACACTCAGTTTACGGGATTAAGGCTGAATTAGCTTTCACTAGACTGGCACAAACCCCACTACAGTTTCTGAACCTCGTGGTTCAACGACCTTATGTGTCACATATCACAGGGCAGGTAGGTGAGGACTCTAGTAGAACACTCTAGTGTAGGCAAGTGTGGGTGTATAGCACTGTAAACAGGATGTGTACATGTGTGTGTGAGTGTGTGCATGCATATGTGCGTGCGTGCATGTGTATGTGAAGTATCTATGCGCAGTAACTTTGCTAGAAATCATTGGAGACATAGAGAGCTTTTCAGCTGAGCATTTCTATGTGTGTTATGACTTCTATGACTTTGGCCTTGTGACTGCAGCCATTTGAGTTCCTACTGCTGTGACTGTGAGTGGGAAGATGCCTGTTGAATTCTTGTAGTCTTTATCGAGGACAGTTTGTGAGGTCATTTGAGATCAGGTCAGAGGTCATCCAAAGCTATCCACTGCAAAGATTTGTACAGCAGCTGCCGACCTTGGGAACTATTATATGTACAGTGTGTATATATATATATATATTATATATATATATATATTTATTATATAATATATATAGCATATATATAATATATATATATATATATATATTGTATATAATATATATGCATATATATATATATATATATATATATATATATATATATATATATATATATATATATAAATGCATATATATTAATTATCTCTGAATTGTCCATACCAGAAGCCATGACAAAATAACATAACATTAGCCTACTTTGTTTCTCAGACAAGTTGATCATTCATCGCAGTCAGTGTTCATAGAAGTAAGACAGTCGCCGACAGACATTGAGACTACTGAAGCCATCCAGACAACAGGAAATGTCTACCACCGATTCATGTTTGATCATTATGAAGATTTCAATATGGCTGATGATTCTGCAGATAGGAAGTCTGTCAGTGGCAACGACTGTTATTTGTATCGATAACGTTTTTGTGGGACTTCCTTTGATTACGTGTAATATGTTTGCAGTACGTATGCAGTCACCACTCGGTAATGGACAGAAACAACGTTAATGTGTCCTGAATCTGGTGCTGTCATTGTAGTGTGTATCAGTGTGTGATCATCGGGGGTTTCGTAGGTGTTTTGTACAGGCGGTATGCCGACATGAAATTCAAATCTGCCCGTGTCACTATTAACATGTAAATGTGTAAATGTTTTGCTGATTGCAACAACCACCACTTGTGTCATTTCGCTGTGTTCATTTCATTTCAAATACAGTGCGTGAAGACGTAGCTGTTACCTGTCTATACATTGCAACGTGTGTGTTTGTATGGGTGAAACCTGGGTAATGTATGAAAGAGTGTGTTTGTGTGTGTGAATATTCATTCGTGCATCCCTGTTTGCGTGTGTGTGCGAGCGTATTATATGGTGTATTAGTGTATACAATATTGTTTATTTGTTTCAAAAAGCAATCAGTAGCTTCTCTGGGTGCATGCTACACGTGCACTGCAACTACAAGAAAGGACATATGGAATAGTTGTCATACAATATATTCCTTTAGAAGCAGACGCACTCAGTCGATCGAACCTTTGTAAATTACGTCTTCGAAAAATCTCAAAGAATTAATTGTGCGTAGTACTATAAACGCGTATCTCATTCTGACGTGTCTGGCTCGCCTCGCCACACAGTCGCAACACTGGTTCAGTAGTTGAGCCTGAAGGTTGTACAGTACAAGTGTTACATTGTGCCATATTGTTTGGTCAGCACTGCGGTGCTGGCGTCTGTGTGGGACCAGCACCGTCTAGTGAGGAGTGCTCCTAGCAGCTCAGCACACCCGTGGCACTGCGCCGCATTGCACCGCACAAATTCAACTCTCTAATCCTCTACACCATAACCACAGCCAGCTGGCCGGGAGAGACAGGATGTTGGAGTGTGTGTTTGCAGCGAGTGTTATAAAGTGTCGGTCACTTTGTGAGAACTGTCTTGGTGAGGTGAGCACAGGCGATATTTGGAGGCATTTGTGAATGTTGTGTATTTAAATGCACAGGCAAATGCAGCGGAAATGGTCTGCAATGCATTTGAATGCGACCCCAAAACATATGCATTTGAATGCGATCCTGGAACCTTTTAAATTTATATTGTATATGAACAAATTGAATCATTTGTGTTTAACTGCACTGAGAGTTTGATGTGAGAAACTGGTGATTGGGTGGTGCAGTTACTTACCAATTAATGTATTCAAGGGGATTTAGACACTTCAAGGTAGTTAAACACTTCAAGGGTTTTTTAATCATGGCTCCAATGCCTCCCCCCTCAACCTCCCACAGGAGCTCCCCTGCACCTCTTAGAGGATACATTTTCTAAACCTGTGGTTTCGGAGCCTCCCAAGAGAGGTACCCACCACCCACATGGTGTCTGCTTTGTTTGTTATTACTGCCCTGTCTGTGTACTGCCAATGTAACAGTGTGAGGGTGGCCCCCTTCTGTTCTAGTCACTTTGTCCTTTGTGTGAAGTGAACCATGGAACAAGTGACGTTTCGCTCCAGCAGGCGGAGACACGGTCCAGGGACCATTTCACCAGACGTTCGCATGAGTTCGTAAAGTCCAATTGTTTATTAAAATAGATCGTGTCCCTTCGACACTAATCGCTGACCGTGTACATAGACATCTGTCTACACCAGATGGCGCTACTGGGACACTTTCGCTGGGACACAATCGGAAATTGTGTCCTCAGTGAAAAGCGATTTGCATTTAAAATACAAATCGCTTTTCACTTAAATTTTACAAATTTAACGACAGATTTCTCATAAATGAAAATGAACGGCTGGCTACCTGTTGATGTCATGCACCAATGGGCTAAATGAGCTATTTGCAAACATAATCACAACTTTTGTGTCTGTGGTTAACTCAGAATGCTCTGTCGCAGTGGAAGATTCTAATAAAATGTTCAATATTCCAGAGACTGGCACTTTACATAGGGCGAGTGGCTTGGCCAATCACAGGCGAGATATGAGGATCCAGGCTCCTTGGTGTGATTGATATGTGTGCATATGAACATGCTGACTTATTTACTGGTTTCGTGTATTATTCAGTTCCACTCAGAAACTGAGTTATACCGTTGTACGCATGAGCAACTAGTGTCAGGCTGTTACCATGCACATGCAGTGACAAAGCAAATTTTATGTTTATTTAAGTTGTAAACCGTAAACTGGGACAGTAAGTGTAAACATCTTAATATGCATGAAAACAACTTATGTAATAGAAAATTTCACATTCAGCTCAAACGTGTCATTACAAATGCTAACATATAGTTGCCCAAGAAACAAAAAGATTCACTGAGCATCTTAAACGGGACTGCTTTCCCATAGAATGCAACAATTTACACTTTGTAGCAGTGTTAGTCACACTGGCAAAGTTTTCCCCGACTCCCTGTGGACCTTTATTTATCATTCCCAGTTCCACGACCAAGGGTAGAAATCAGGGCTTTATGCAGGATCAAATTGTTGCCAGTCACACATTTTTGTGGATGCATCGATGTCAACTGTTGAGCCAGTTTACAAACTTTAAATGTGTTTTTAACCTTGTATTGTCACTGTGACCAGTGTGTGTAACGTCACTGCTCAGTGTGTGTATCATCACTGTGACCAGTGTGTGTATCGTCACTGTGACCAGTGTGTGTATCGTCACTGCTCAGTGTGTGTATCATCACTGTGACCAGTGTGTGTATCGTCACTGACCAGTGTGTATCATCACTGACCAGTGTGTATCATCACTGACCAGTGTGTGTATTGTCACTGTGACCAGTGTGTATTGTCACTGACCAGTATGTGTATTGTCACTGTGACCAGTGTGTGTATCGTCACTGTGACCAGTGTGTGTATCGTCACTGTGACCAGTGTGTATCACTGTGACCAGTGTGTGTATCATCACTGTGACCAGTGTGTGTATCGTCACTGTGACCAGTGTGTATTGTCACTGACCAGTATGTGTATTGTCACTGTGACCAGTGTGTGTATTGTCACTGACCAGTGTGTGTATCGTCACTGTGACCAGTGTGTGTATCGTCACTGTGACCAGTGTGTGTATCGTCACTGTGACCAGTGTGTATTGTCACTGACCAGTATGTGTATTGTCACTGTGACCAGTGTGTGTATTGTCACTGACGGTGTGTACGTCACTGACCAGTGTGTTATCGTCACTGTGACCAGTGTGTGTATCGTCACTGTGACCAGTGTGTGTATTGTCACTGTGACCAGTGTGTGTATCGTCACTGTGACCAGTGTGTGTATGTCACTGACCGGTGTGTGTATGTCACTGTGACCAGTGTGTGTATTGTCACTGTGACCAGTGTGTGTATTGTCACTGACCAGTGTGTGTATCGTCACTGACCAGTGTGTGTATCATCACTGTGACCAGTGTGTGTATCGTCACTGTGACCAGTGTGTGTATCGTCATTATGACCAGTGTGTGTATCGTCACTGACCAGTGTGTATTGTCACTATGACCAGTGTGTGTATCGTCACTGACCAGTGTGTGTATTGTCACTGACCAGTGTGTATTGTCACTGTGACCAGTATGTGTATCGTCACTGTGACCAGTGTGTGTATCATCACTGACCAGTGTGTGTATCATCACTGTGACCAGTGTATGTATCGTCACTGTGACCAGTGTGTGTATCATCACTGTGACAAGTCTGTGTATCGTCACTGACCAGTGTGTGTATCGTCATTGCGACCAGTGTGTGTATCATCACTGCGACCAGTATGTGTATCGTCACTGTTCCAGTGGGTGTATCGTCATTGCCACCAGTGTGTTTATCGTCACTGACCAGTGTGTATTGTCACTATGACCAGTGTGTGTATTGTCACTGACCAGTGTGTATTGTCACTGACCAGTGTGTTTATCATCACTGACCAGTGTGTATTGTCACTATGACCAGTGTGTGTATCGTCACTGACCAGTGTGTATTGTCACTATGACCAGTGTGTGTATCGTCATTGACCAGTGTGTATTGTCACTGTGACCAGTATGTGTATCGTCACTGACCAGTGGGTGTATCGTCATTGCCACCAGTGTGTTTATCGTCACTGACCAGTGTGTATTGTCACTGTGACCAGTGTGTGTATTGTCACTGACCAGTGTGTATTGTCACTGTGACCAATGTGTGTAGACAACTAGACCTATACTCATATTGACACCTCCAGCAATGTCAACCACTCTGTTCTATAAGAAACGTTGTACAAAGGATTAAACTGTTTGTAGTTATGTTTACATACTTACAGAACTGTGTGATTGTCCCAAGTTACATAACCGATGTCAAATATTCGTGTATGAAAATTTGAATGTATATGGTATGAGCACTTCAGTAATGAGTTCCTATGGTCAAACTGTCACAGCCTGCTGGACACAGTGTCCAGTACATACTGTTGTTTATAACTACTGATTTTGTCAGCAATATTCGGTAAAATCATAATAACAATCCACTGCATGCTGACCTTGAAAGTTACAGTGTGCTGCCGTTTTGTGAGAATAAAAATTGCTTGATAATAATATTAATCGTGTAACTGTCTCTAACTGAGTCTGTTTAATGTTAAGCCAAAGTGGTGTCGTGCACAGGAAACTGGGTATTGTTTTGGACATTTGACAAGTGCGGGTACCTTTCCTTTGCCCTGGCGGACACTGACTTGTGTGACCCTTGACCCTTGACAGTTGTGCTGACATCAGTTCTGATGAGACCCCACTAACATTAATCTCATAACTAACATTTACAATTTCCGTGATTTCACAGTCTAAGTAGAATTATGACAGTGAATCGAACCATGGATGCAGCTTTAACAGTTGTATAGTTACAGTTATGATGTTTAGCTATAAAAGTCATCAATTATTTCATTATGTGTATAACAATAATATTTAATAATGAGTGTAATACTTCTGTAGCGCCTGTATCCTTGAAAATTCAACCTCAGAGGCGCAACAAACAAAATAATTTGGCGTTATTGTAAACGTGGACAGGCAGAAATCGTCATGGACGCATGTAACTTTATGGTGGAAAAGCAATTTCAAACAAATATGTTTTGAATTGTTTACGAAATGTGGCTATATAGTTTAAGAATATTTAATTATAATAGGGTGTATACAAAGATGCAGGGCGTCAAAACTGACATTTCGCACATGACAAACAGAATGGATATGAACAGACCAGGTGATTGTCACTTACATTCGTGTTTATCATCACTACAGTAGCATTGTCACATGACCATTGTGTATCATCACTGACCAGTGTGTATTGTCACATGACCAGTGTGTGTATCGTCACTGACCAGTGTGTATTGTCACTATGACCAGGTGTGTATCGTCAACTACCAGTGTATCATCACTGACCAGTATGTGTATCGTCACTGACCAGTGGGTGTATCGTCATTGCCACCAGTGTGTTTATCGTCACTCACCAGTGTGTATTGTCACTATGACCAGTGTGTGTATTGTCACTGACCAGTGTGTATTGTCACTGTGACCAGTGTGTTTATCATCACTGACCAGTGGGTGTATCGTCATTGCCACCAGTGTGTTATCGTCACTGACCATGTATGTCACAGACCAGTGTGGTATCTTACCGACCATGTGTATTGGGCACATGACCATGTGTGTATGTCACTGACCAGTGTGTATGTCACGTGACCAGTATGTGTATTTACGACCAGTGGGTGTATCGTCATTGCCACCAGTTTTGATCGTCACTGACCAGTGTTATGTCACTGGACCAGGGTATTGTCATGACCAGTGTGTATTGTCATGTGACCGGGGAGCAACTAACCATACTTATTTACACCTCCAGCAATGTCAAACCCCTCCATAAAATGTACAAAGATTAAAAGTTTGTTTCTTTACACTTACAGAACTATGTGATTGTCCCCAGTTACATAACCGATGTCAAATATTCTGTATGAAAATTTGAATGTATATGGTATGAGCACTTCAGTAATAAGTTCCTATGATCAAACTGTCACAGCCTGCTGGACACAGTGTCCAGTACATACTGTTGTTTATAACTACTGATTTTGTCAGCAATATTCGGTAAAATCATAATAACAATCCACTGCATGCTGACCTTGAAAGTTACAGTGTGCTGCCGTTTTGTGAGAATAAAAATTGCTTGATAATAATATTAATCGTGTAACTGTCTCTAACTGAGTCTGTTTAATGTTAAGCCAAAGTGGTGTCGTGCACAGGAAACTGGGTATTGTTTTGGACATTTGACAAGTGCGGGTACCTTTCCTTTGCCCTGGCGGACACTGACTTGTGTGACCCTTGACCCTTGACAGTTGTGCTGACATCAGTTCTGATGAGACCCCACTAACATAACATTTCCAATTGGGGACGTGATTTCACAGTCTAAGTAAAATTATGACAGTGAATCGAACCATGGACGCAGCTTCAACAGTTGTATGGTTACAGTTATGATGTTTAGCTATAAAAATCATGAATTATTTCATTATGTGTATAACAATAATATTTAATAATGAGTGTAATACTTCTATAGTGCCTGTATCCTTGAAAATTCAACCTCAGAGGCGCAACAAACAAAATAATTTGGTGTTATTGTAAACGTGGACAGGCAGAAATCGTCATGGATGCATGTAACTTTATGGTGGAAAAGCAATTTCAAACAAATATGTTTTGAATTGTTTACGAAATATGGCTATATAGTTTAAGAATATTTAATTATAATAGGGATGTATACAAAGGATGCAGAGCGTCAAAATTGACATTTCGCACAAACAAAAACAGAAATCGGACCACATGAAAATAGACTATAGGGATGGCTACATACACCATTCTTTCTATCAAGGATTCAGCAGCACATACAAAGCAATCACAGCTTTTTTGACATGATAAAAGTCCTGCCAATCACTCTGATACAGAACCTGACCACAATATTGACCTGTTGAGTGCAAGTGAGATATTCCACTTTCTAGTGGCAACGTTTCAATGTGAAACTAGTAGTTGAAATCAGCCACCGATTTATAATGTATTTAATATCCATCGCATCGCCACCATATTGGACACGCGATCACAATCTGCCGAACGGGACAACACACATATATATATATGTGTATATATATATATATATATATGTTTATCGCCTCGTTATGCATGTTGCCGAAATACAGCGTTATTCGCTGGATTTAATCGTTTGTTTTGCCTTCTGTTGAAAGTGCAGTGGTAACCACAAAGCATGGACAACTTCAGACGCATTACTGGTGTTAGTTTGACCTTGACCTATGATGTCACTTAACATCTATCAGTCAGCCAGCGGTGAGCCAGCCAGGTTGCATCCCAATCCTGCTGGTACACAATCTAATGACCTGCCCACTGGCTGGCAAAGGGTTAACAGCTGTTGGGGCTGACTCATTACCAATGCAAGTGGTGCAGGCGCTCAAACAGAGCACCGCGAGCACCGTGCGCCGCTTCAAGGGGACTGACAACGAGTCGAGTCGGTGTGCAACGCATCTATCAAGGATTGGGCGTTCACCAAACGCGTTCAGCCACACACCTGTTTATGCACACGTCCGTCGTGCTGACTCAGTGACGAGACGGCGGCCATATTGCTGTAGTCTCATGTTGTGAACCATGCGAGTGAACTTATTGAAGTTTTATTGAAGTAAACTTGCAGTTTACAATTTGATATAATCTTGTTGCGATTATTGTGTGTAAGGATGCGTTAAACATGTAGATCTGTACGTTTCGGCTTTCCGAGAAATCAGGGGAGTTTGTCGTCTTTTCAGATGTTTATCTCGCGAAAACACGCAGGGATTCTCGACGAACTTTCCTGGTTTCTGAGTGATACTATTTATTTTTAACATTCGATATAAAATTATAACGGTGATGTTGTAAAGATGTGGACAAACGTGCTAAGAATTGAGTGTTGTTTAGCCGTATGAGGATTATTACAATATCGACGCTCTATCCTGCATTATCCACTCATTTTATCACACTTTAGACGGGGGTTGACGTTGAAGGTGACCTTGGACTCCATTGAGCTTTATAATTATAGTGTCAGATCAGGATCAAAGCATGTTGCCCACCTGCAAACAAGGTAACACAATCAAGGCATGTTGCCCACCTGCAAACAAGGTAACACAATCAAGGCATGTTGCCCACCTGCAAACAAGGTAACACAATCAAGGCATGTTGCCCACCTGCAAACAAGGTAACACAATCAAGGCATGTTGCCCACCTGCAAACAAGGTAACACAATCAAGGCATGTTGCCCACCTGCAAACAAGGTAACACAATCAAGGCATGTTGCCCACCTGCAAACAAGGTAACACAATCAAGGCATGTTGCCCACCTGCAAACAAGGTAACACAATCAAGGCATGTTGCACACCTGCAAACAAGGTAACACAATCAAGGCATGTTGCCCACCTGCAAACAAGGTCAAACAATCCTCAAATGTAGTAGTTATAGGGTTTCTTGGTTCATGTTATTTTGTAAATTTACCTCTCAAGAAACTTGTTTTTGTCAGGGGAATGGGATATGTTTCCACTTTCCAGCTTGTATCACATGATGTAGGTCATGTGACACGACCATGAAAATAAGTCCGCTGAGATGCACCCGAAATATACGGCAAACAAAAAACGAGTTTCTTGAGAAGTAAATTTACTAAAGTTCCAAATGCAGCGATTCCATCAACAATAAATGATGGCTTTGATGACATGTTTTTGGTGTTAGTTACTGACTTACTGTACAACCACTGGCTATCAAAAGTTGGCAGCTTTTTATTTCAAACATTGCATTCTACAACAATGACTTATTATAAATATTTGCTTAATTGCAGCAGTTTGCTCCCATTAACTTAATGACGTCAAATGTAACCTGGTTAGCAAATTTAAAAGTCCATTTTGATCTGAATCATGACGGTCATAAGTAGATGGTGATTGTATTGATAGTGGATGTTTAATGAGGTAAAAACATGCCTTTATAACCTTCTTATCTACCACAGGTGCCTGGCGTGTCCACCCATCTGTCGACAACTTGAATATGACTTATCAATTTAGAGATCGACACTCCCATCTGCCTCTGTATAGTTCCAACGATTTAGGTGCAAAAAAGTTATTTAGTTGTTGTAAAAGATCTGACAACATTCTACTTAGGAGCCATGATTTTTATGTTCTTAGGGTAAATTGAGTTGTTATTTTCTAGTCACAGGAATAAGGGTAATTGTAGTTTTGTAACTACAGCACCTACACAAATTATATTAAGACGGTATCAAGGAGGGGATGAATTAACACTGATTGCAAACTGCTGATAGAAATATATACATAATTGATTGACTTGCATTGTGTACATGTGTTATGACATTTTGTGAGATCGTTAACATGATAGGTTTATTACAGGTGTGTGACAGTTATTATTACTAATATTTGCACATTGCTCTGATGTACGGAGATTGTGACATAGATTTTGTCAGACAGCTGTTTGTGAATGGTTTAGGGTTATTATGTCTTCAACCATGAGATCCTCAACTGGGGTTCATGAGTTTTTCGCAAACAATCACAGTTGTTTTAGAATCATACAATATATGTACAACTGACAAAGCCTGGTTCGTTCATTAGGGTCACCATACCCTCATAAATGACAACTTCAAGGATATCTTGGAAAGCATCATGATCTTGTGATAATCGAAGAATGCTGAAGACCAGCATATTGGCAGATTGCATTACGAGGTGACGTGTGTTGTTAAAAGCGTCACGCCAATGGGTGATTAGTGCCCATCCGCTCGACTCTGAGACAAGGACGGTCACTAAAAACATGTCCACAATAGCTTGAAATACCCATGCGAGGGCGTATACCCTTGGGGAGGGCGTTGCCATTTCTCTGATTGCAAAGATGAAGGGTATCAGTGCATGTTCAGTGGTATAGGGTGGAATATGTTTCTGTCAGGGCGGGGGGGTGGGTGGGGTCGCAGGTTCCTACATCGTTCCAATATTGATTTGTTAGCAGTCAGTTTTATTTGAGCAGTGATGTTATATTAAAATATTGAATAGACAGTTTTAATTAATATTGCACACCGCAGAACATAAATTATTTATATCAGTATGTGTACAAAAATTAGCAGCATCCACTTTGTCAGTTCGGAAAGCTACAAATCGTGGGCAACAAACTGCATTAAAAAAAATTTTGGTTAAACTGCGAATATATTGCAATACTTGATGTGATGCTGAAGTACTAATGGTCATATATAATATATATGTATATATATATAATTTACAACGGAAATCCCAGCAGCACACAAACATCTAGTGATTTGCTTGCCAACTGTTGTCAGTTAAAAGGACTGCAACTATTGATATTTATATATATATATATATATATATATATATATATATATATATATATATATATATATACATACATATATATTATATAAATATCAATAGTTGCAGTCCTTTTAACTGACAACAGTTGGCAAGCAAATCACTAGATGTTTGTGTGCTGCTGGGATTTCCGTTGTAAATTACTTACTAAATTGTATTTAGTAATTTAACTTATTTATTTATGTTATAAAGCTAGCACTGCCATTAATACCGAGGGTAGTCATCATTTTGAATAATTTGCACCAAAATCCACAAGATGGCGCCACCTGTCTATGGTTATATTCTGGCTACTCAATACTCCATGATATCAGCTACAGCAAAGTGTGACAGAGTAGTAAAGTTCTGTTAATCAATGATGCTACATTGGTGAAATTCAACACAGCGCTGTTTCCCAAGGAACTTGCAATTAAAATTTATGCGATGAACCCATTGGTTACATTTGGTTAAAAATGAGCATGTAATAAATTTGAAAGAAATTATTTTCCACACTACTGTCTTTGTGTGCAAACACAAAGACAGTACAATGGAAGCTATTGCATTGTACCTTTTTCACTTGCTGGTGTAATTTGACGTGGCTCAGATTTCGAAATGATCTGATTGGTTATCTGTATGAAACAGAGAGCCCCCTTCCATGAGCTGAGATCACATCTGCGACCTACATGCAGATTATTCCGCCAAAATCTACACAATATTCCTTGATGTCAGCGAGAGCAAAGTGAGACAGTAATAAAGTTATGCCAAAGTAAACAACGATGCGGCATTAGTGAAATTCAAAACAGTGCTAGACCCCCAACGAATACGCAATTCAAACTGATGCAACAAACTCATTGGTTACTAGGTAACAGATGATAACATTATAAATCTGGAAGAATTTATGTTCCGAATTGTGCATTCTTTGAATGTGCACACAAAGAAAATGCTGCAACGTGGAATATGTTGTTCGGATCTTTTGACTCGCTGATGTCATGTGACCTGGCCCAGATTTCGGAATGATCTGGCTGTTTGTTTGTGTCGAACAGAGAGCCTGAAACATGAGCTGGGGTCAGGGGTCAGGGGACCGCCATCTACATCTGGATTATTCCACCAAAGTTGGAGCCATGTCTTATGACATCAGCACATGAACAGGGGGAGGGTGCAAAGCACTTTCAACTGCTGAATGGAGTGATATCATGCGACTGATTGTTATTACGTCTGAAAACAGGCATTCAGCAGCAAGTCTGCCAAGTGAGTCGCACCCTGCCAGGTTGGCAAATGGCAATGTTTTCTGTTTGAGTAATTTGAATTAAAAAGAAGCCTTTAGTTGTCGTGCGTGTGTCCACGTGATGTATTTTACTTCAGATGTGTCACGTGTGTATTCGCGTATAAGGCGTGATCTCACTTGGATCACGTTTGTGAATTTCATTCACGTGTGGTTGGTTGGTTGGTCAGTCGGTCAGTGGGTTGTCCTCACATTTTGCAGTTAGAAAATAACAACAGTGACATCACCAGCTGTTGAATGGATGATGTATTAATGCCACTTGACATCCAAATCGCGTGTTGTGGCAGAAATGTCTAAAATCATGTGACCTCAATTGAATTTTGCAATTCGGTTATTGGTTGGGGGTTTTGAACCCATTTTAGATGCTCTGTCATGAACGTCCAATGCTATCTACTGGTGTGTGTTTGTGTAGAAGTTCGTACAAATGTGAAACTAAAATTTCTTGAAACACACAAATTTACAAGACCTCACTCAGTGACCTCGATTATTATCTCCCGCAATAAATAACCAAAAGAATCGATCAAAAACAGACACGTATTTGCTGTAGAATAAATTATTCACACACAAAATGCAGCAGAATCCTGTACTTTGTACCGAGATTTGAGACCTGATTGTGGTGAGAGTCCCACATCTGATGATTTACCCCGGGGCTGGGCGAGAAAGAAACAACGGCTTGAGGCCATTCCACCCAACCGGAGACAGGCACGCGGTTGGGATTAAGGAAGCAGACATCTTAGCCCGAGGCTGGTGACTCAGTCGGCAGCTTCTTAGGAACTGCTGCAGCGGAAATGTGCAAAAAAGCCATTTGCCGGCGTCGTAAATGCACGGCTTGTAGCTCGCTCTTGACTGCCTGTCAGCTGTAAAAAGCCCCTTTTACTGTGCCATGCACCATCCATGGCACAACGATTTGGAGGGGCGCACGTCATATTTAAAGTTAGTCATTCATTTTTGCATTGCTGACTTTGTCGTGCGTGGGTTGATATTGGTCTCTTGTGCTGTGCATACTGACAA
Source organism: Ridgeia piscesae (assembly GCA_025642075.2). NCBI lineage: Eukaryota > Metazoa > Annelida > Polychaeta > Sabellida > Siboglinidae > Ridgeia > Ridgeia piscesae. The sequence continues at coordinate 973,721 of JAODUO010000028.1, forward strand.
CGTCTGCTGACAACTCCGTCAGCTTTTCACATCATTATTTAAATTTGCCATATTTATTAATGAGCACACATTCATACGGTCTGGAAAGTGACTGTTTTGTGAGATATTGTAGGGAGGGATAGATTTCGCAGTTATCGAAAATGGACCCTTCGTATGCTCAGTTACATCCTTTTAAACATTATTTAGCCAGTAAAGACATCTGTCTACCCATTAGAAAATTCAGGATGGGATAAACAAATATAAAAATTCAAATTTTTAACGTTTTTAAATTCCAGTCTGCCGATGGATTAAAGTCAGACTATTTATGTTGTAGTAAATAATAACTAACATTTATCATAGTAAGTAATTAACAATGAATACTCAGTTTTAGTTAACGACAATTTATTACAATTTAGTGTCGAGATGATTATGGGTGTGAGTCTCTTTGGCATCGTCCAGTTCATTTGTGAACAGTTCTCAGTATATGGAACAACGTTTGTCACGATCCGACATACATGAAGTCATATGATTGTGATGGACATCTTACAAAATTAAACTTTCATCAAAATACATTAAATTCGCCAAAAACATTCAAGTTATTCCAATAACATTCAAAGTATAACGTAGTAATGACCATAATGACCACTACGAGATGTTTCCGATATAAAAACTACTGTCGGATTGACAAAACTAAACCTGCGTGCAATTTTTAAACACCTGGCTTTAAAACAATGACATGTAACTGGGGAACGAGAATCTACAGTGAAGTGCCTCGAATCTTGCGAATCTAAACAAGATCTCGCGGTGGAGTCGGGACGCAGCAAATGTACATTGCTCCTGCGTTGCGCCAAAGCATATCGGTTGGCGCGCGCCGTACATCTGGCACCAATTGATGCGATAGCGGCGGCGTGATCGTTGCTGCTCATGCACAATCAATAAACGTGTTCGAGGGACCGACTCAAAAAACACGATCCACGCAATCTCATCAGTGGCCATGGCTGTAAATCAGTAGACCCGAGACTGATGTGGAATGTCGTTTGTTCGTTCACAGGTTTGTTTGTGTTCACAGACAGATGACTCGTGTGCCTGTATTTGTCAACGTCGATGTGTCGGTGATACGAGCTAATTGGTGCAAATAATGTCGGATTAGGCTCTAAACTTGCAACGGAATGTGTGGTGTCAAATTTTGTGTGAAGACTAGCTTAAATGTGTGTATTGGCTTATATGTATAATTATAAATATATGTATATATATATAGAGAGAGAGAGAGGGAGGGAGAGGGAGAGAGAGAGAGATACATGTCGATATGTAGCCATATAACAGGTACCTTTAACAGCAAAGATACACAATAAGATAACCCTACCATCTATCTTACATACAGATGCCAAACTGCAACTCGCCGTCTAATAAGAATTAAACTAACGATATGCCTTTCAACTACGTAACAGATGTAATGGTTACACCATTTTCCTATGTCATTCTGCCATGTAACTCATCGTTTTGCTTTGTAATGGTCATGTCATTATTTCACATAGCAGCCATGTAACAGTCACGCTGTTCCCACGTGCTGTCGGCACTGTGTGCATGTGTTGGCGCAGCTCGCGAGCCGAGCCGAGCCGCGCGGCCCAATCAATATCGGCACCACAAACACGCTGAACTAATTTAGGTGCCGGCGTCAACCATTTTGTTGTCGTCCCCGCACTGAGATGCCGGGTGTCAGTTGGCACATTTTGCATGTTTCGCTCGAGTCCTGTCTGGTGCGTACATAGCGAGACGCTTACAGCTGTTGATAACAGTACGACGTAATGTTAACACACGACTTGGTTCGATTTTAGTAAATATCGTCTTTCACATATCATCACCCGTTATTCACCCGTGTTATCTCTGTTGCTTCCAGATGCAGGATGGAAGGCCGACCTTGACTGACAGACGTGCCGAGTGAAGGTCGTTGCCATGGACTACCATCGACAGGAGCAGCAATTTGGCCAGCCACTGCCGCCGCTGGTGGACGACCGAATGCTGTACTGTCCTCGACCAGTCATGGCAGGAATGTCCTCACCGTACGACGGCTTCATCAGACAGTACGCTGGCGCCGGTTGCGCCACTCTGCCGCACCACCTTCCGCACCACATCGGCGGCGCAATGCCGATGAACCTCGGCTACCAGGCGATGTCGCACAGCCAGCAAGTGGCTCCCCCTGTTGGATATCTTCCGCCACCGCTTCACATGAGTGCGGCGTATGCGGGCGCGAGGCAATACCTCAGCAGTATGATGTCCTCACCCCCGATGCTGGTTCCTCACTCCCATTCTGGTCTCTACCCCTCGGATTCCCATGCCCTCACCCCGCCAATGCGACCGACCCCGTCTGCGATAGGCCACATGACCATCGCCGCCAGCACCAGCGAAAACAAAGCCTCGAAAGACGCGATGTTAACCCAGCCGCCGAAGCTGATCCCGGCTTCGGTGGCGTCACGTAATCGCGAGGTGAACCTCTCGCTGAAGCCGCCTCCGCTGAAGTCGCACCCGAATAAGTCAAAAGTGTCGGAGTCGCCCTCGACTCTCCACTCTCCCCCGGGTTGTTCCTCCCAACCCCCGTACTCGGCCGGCGAGCTAGTGGACCACGCGCAACGAACCCACCTGCTCACGTACGCATCCAGTGCCCTTCACGCGTGGAACCGGTCGACGGAAAACCGATGTTCGGACACTCCTGGACAGACTTTGGACCTGACCATACGTGGCCTGTTGACGTCTAAGACGCCAACTGCGGGAACGGCGACAGTGACAGCAGTCAAGACCGAGCTGACTGAAACGCTGTCTGACGAGATCGCAGCTAACGTGCCACGTCCGATGGTAGATGGCACCACGTACAGCGCAGATGAACACAAGTACACGTGTCTGTCATGTAGTTACTGCACTGCTCGCGTGTCGAAGATGCGCCAACACATGAAGGCCCACAGCAATGGCCAGTTGATCTGTGAGGACTGTGGCAAGGCATTTATCCAGGTATGTGCTCATTTGTAACAGCTTCAGATGTCATAACACACCCAAATAATTGGGAATTAACTGTATTCCAAGTTACGTCATTAACTAGGAAGAGAATAAAAATATGTATTTATGATATTAACAAATGACATGCGCCCCGATATGATAAATGTCATTTAGACTTGATTGTGAAACCAAACATTAGGTTGGAAACAGATCAACTTTGTAATATTTCTTTAATTCTACACATTAGTGTTGTCATCTGTCGAATAATAGTGACGTCTTACCTTATTGCTACTGAGCTGTATGAATTATCTCTTATAACCAGCACATTGACACTGTTATTCTATTTTAAATATTGTTCTAATTTTATATAAATTACATAAAAATGTTATGCCATCATATTCGTCACTCTGTTTTAGACATGTGACTTGGAACGACATTTGAATGCACACTTGCACGGCCGGGCTCGCAACACGGGATCAAAGTTCAATATGGCCGACATTCTGCTTCCGCGTGAAAGTTCAGAGAATTTCAGTGACCTTCCTGGTATGGTTCATCGCCATGGCGACATGGACGCCTCTTCCGTAGTGCAGTCTGAGCATGCCCGGGATGGTGACGTTGTAGATTCAGCAGACTGGCCTGCGAAGTCGCCGCTTGCTCCTTACTCTGAGCATGCCCTGTCCACTCAACTCTCCCTTCCCAGCATGCAGCATTCCAACTCTTGCATGTCGTCAGACGGCGACCTTGCCATCGTTAATTGCTACAGCGTAAGTCAGAGCTACCACGACGGTCCGACTGATCGGGACGGTGTCACGCGGAATGTTGCACCTGGCGAGAGTGAGATCGCGGGCCGTTGTGATGAAAGTGAGGCTGGCGTGATTGCGACACAGTCCCTCAGTGAGGCTGCATTGATGCGGGAGGGTTACCAACATCACATGGAGGCTGTCCACACATCTCCACCTGCCGGAACTGTGCCGAAAGGTGAGCCCTGTGTGTACAGTGGGGCCCCCTGGTGACCATCGCATAGACTAGTGTGGAAAGCGGGAACTAACAGCAGGGTGGACCAGCCATTTCGGAATGAAAATTATGGGCATTTTGACAAAATGCAACGGATTTAGTTTCTTGTTTAAAATGTGAACACATTTATCTAGTTCTGATTATTTGTTATTGTAAATAACTATGTAAATAACCCAACCCTTTATTCTGTTGAAATTCTGCGCAGAAACACGTAACAAAACCTTACATTTTGTCAGCAGTGTAACAGTCGTTTCTGAGTTTAAATTATACCAAGACACCGAATGAGTTGAATAGACATTTTACAACATGGGATTGTAAGAGATTTGAAGCACTGGAAAGTGATCTTTGAATAACCTGTGAGAAACAAATAACGGGGAGACATTTCTTGAAGGTAGGATAGTCGGGGAATCTAGTGGAAGTTAGTAGAGGTAACAAATGCCAATGAGATATTTGTAATAATCATAGTATGATTAGATGTAGGTATGAACAAAGTAGATAGGGTTGCCGCAGTCACTTTGCGTGACAAAAAACATTTGCCTCCTTGAATATTTTTTCAAAAAATCACACACATCTACGGAGGCTGATTATACGTTTCTACAACTTCTGTGATGGAGGCTCCTAGTGCAGGTTGTCTGACATTCAGAGTCCAGGATGTCAGGTGATTGCTATGTCGCTGAAGCTTGGCCAAGACTCGGCCACATTGATCTAACTTAGTGGCCCGCTAGTTGTCATGTGGTAGTTAGTTGCATGTGGCGGTCACAGCTTCGTTGTCACAGCTAGACACTTTACTGCTCTAGTTGAATAACAAGTGCAGCTGACAAGTTAACCCTTTCAGCCTCGTAGTCTAACACTTTCGCACGACTCCATGGCAATATTGTTTCTGTGCATATATGCAATGTTTAAATGAATTATTTTCATGAAACTGATTGATTCATATGGACACTGGTGGGTATTGGTTAGACTTATGATCACAAAGCATAGCATAAGAATTGTTAGATAATTTTTATTAAATGAATCATTTACATATGTATTATTACTTTTAGTACCATCTTAACTGACTTTAGTAATTATCTAAGCACGTTTTATATTATATATTTATAAGATATATTTATTTATGATCAGTTTATTAAATTTACTTTTACAACTGTCTTGGTACATGGTATAAACGAAACGCTTGTGAGTTATGACATCTGTCAAACCAAAATGCAAAAATTTTATAACCGAAGCTACAATGTCTAAAGTTTGCCACCTTTCCCTTTTTAAATACATCAATATTATTAACACATCCCACATTTTAATCTTTGTTGTTGTAATATAATATCTGCTGTATGTGACCAGGAATATGATAAAAAGTTACTGCCCTTTCCCGCGTGGTCGTTGACGTATATTTTCTTTTTAAGTTTTGAAGGGACTGTTTTCATTGTGACACATTTTTGATTAAAATTTTGGTTCGCTAAAAATTAAGTGCACACAGAATATGTTTTATCATTTAAGCGTTCATCAATAAATTTGTTCAGAAAATAAATGCTTTAAGCATTATAAATAAAAACGTTAGTTTCATGACATTTCTGTATCACTCTGTGGCAGCTTTTGCACACCGGGTGACAATATTTGTAACTATTTTTGGTTATTGGCACATTACCAAACTGTCATATGTTACAGCTGCTGGAGGCGGCCACACAGCTGTCGCCATGGAAACCACAGACAGCGAGTCAGCCATGATGCGAACAAGTCCCCAGATGGCAGCACCCTCTGGCGAGAGAATGGTGCTAGACGAGGTGGGAAGCGTGGCTAGACGGTCGACAGAGACAACACCACAACAAAATACAGATATTGACAACAGGTTTCCGTACAGTGGCGCCCTCGCTCAGGCTGCGAGAGATGTCAACGAGAGATTCAGCACATCAACAAGTGCCCTAGAGAGTAGCATCGACGAAGACGAGGAGAGGAACATCGCCAGCACATCCGGTGAGGCAGGGCTTACTCAAAGTCAAAATTCAGAAGGCGCTGACGCCGACACAAACCGGGAGAAGACAGCTGTGACGCCCGCTCATAGCAGCGTCAGTCAACAACTCATCGATCACCTGCTGCAGTCTGACGAATCTCCATCGCCGTCTCAAGGCAACGACACGAATGACGTATTACTGTCCCCACAGGGGGCGTTATCGTCGCTTCCCGTCGGTGGCATGTTCGGCGAACCCCCGCCAATGTTCCTCCCCGACGGCAGCAGCGACACGGTCGCTCGCCCACTTCAGTTCCCGTCAGGCTGACATCGTATCACCGCCCCCTCCACCGCTCGCTGCCGGTGTCTCCCTCTGTTGTACGCTGTGTAACTACACCGGCCGGTCGCAGCGATCTCTACAGAAACACTACAAGGCACACTCCATGACGTACAAGATCTGCAGCTACTGTGGCAAGGCGTTCGAGCGACCGTCCGACCTGCTGCGACACGAGGAACGCCACCAGATGGCACTGCAGCGTAACCACACACCGGTGATCATGCGCGGCGGCAACTTCAGCCATAAGAAGTCGAATGGCGCCACTGGTCCAATGGGGGTCCGCGCGAAGGCTAAACATGCAAGGGTGCTCCATTGCCGTCGCTGTGGGTTCGCGACGACGGAGCACCACATTCTCGCGCTGCACAACAAGAAACAGCACCAGCCATCAAACTGGTTCTGTCACACGTGTGGGCAGAAGTTCATCTCGAAGACGTCGCTGGAGTTACACTGCGTCGTCGCTCACCCAGTCGTCCCCGCCCGCATCGACTCCTACATGAAGAACGTTCTCACCGACACGAAAGTTTTTAGCTGTGTCATCGGCGGCAACAACTTCATCCAGCTCGATGACGTCAACAACGTCTGGTTTGACACACTGAAGGAACAGGAGGTCCCCAGTGTGTCATCAGTGACAGACCTTCAGGTGATCGTTGGGCAGACGATCAAGCACATGTCCGATGTCACCGCCAGTAGGGACTTTGGCGGCAACGCTGACAGGCCTGTCGATCTATCGATGTACGCAGCGTCACATGACAGAGACGCTGGGACACCACAGGACAGCCTACTTGATGATTCCATGCAAATGACAGATGTCACAAATAATAGTTTTGACACTACATCGCTGAATGACGCTCACCCACTGTGTCCATCTGAAGCCACATTGACACGGGATGACATGTCATCACCGGCACGCAGTGTGTCATGTGACAGTTTTGCCGCACCTGATTCACCAAGCCCAAATACGGTGCAGGTGAAGGGTGACTCTCAGCCGGACTCTGCAAGTTGTCCACCAGGCGGTGATGTGTCAAAGGTGTCCGTGAAACAGCGAGAGCCACGTCAGCCGCGCGTTGGCCGATACACCTGCGACCAGTGCTCGTACTCGTCGAACATTCTACGCAAGATGACCCAGCACAAACACGCCCACGACGGGCGCTACATCTGCAAGATCTGCTACAAGGCGTTCATCAAGACGTCGGACCTGACACGTCACTGGATCACGCACGGCATCACGCTGGACGGTGAGCTCAAGTGCGACACGTGCGACTATCACAGCAGCGATCGGGAATCGCTCGAGGTACACATGAAGGTACACTACCACCAGCGAGGCACCTACCGCACGCGCAACTCAGGCAAGCACCGTCCATGCACCATCTGCCATGAATGGGTGTACAAGAAGGCAATGCGTAAACACCTACTGCGGGTCCACAACTGGCCACCAGGTGGCAGCACCGTTCCAAAGCTATCACCAGCGGAGTTATCGAAGATCAGTCCGGTGAACTCCGCTCAAAAATCACCAGCTGGTAAAGCGAAGACGAAGAAGCCACCAAGTTCGGTTCTCGTTCCAAAAGCATCGTTAGGTGGCGCATCGTTAAAGACGCCACCTGGAGGCAGTAAGAGAAATCAGAGTGGGTACACATGTCCGGAGTGTGACGAAAGTTTCTCGAGTTCGCGTGGAATCATCCAACACCTTCTCATTGCTCATCCGGGTGATCCAGTGGCGCCACACAGTGGCAAGAAACAGGTACCAAGCAGCACGTTGGGGGCGGTGTGTGAACTGTGCAACCGCGAGTTTGCAGACACGATTCGGTTGGCACGCCACAAGGCGTGGCACACTCGCGTGTCGCACCCGTCACGAAGACAGTGTCCGATTTGTCACAAGCAGTTCAAGACGGTCACCTATCTGAACCAACACATGCAGTTGCACTCGAACCAGAAGCCATACGAATGCGACAGGTGTGGTGCCACCTTTGGGCTGCATCAGACACTACTGAAGCACCAGCAGCGAAACTGTTCTCCGCTGCGTCGGCGCGTGCACCATGTCGCTGGAGAAGTCGTCGGCGTGGTGACAACTAAGGACAGGGACCACAACAACTATGCTCACACTAATGGGGCCAGTGACACGATGTCTGTTACTTCAATCAAGTAGCTCCACAGCGTGCGAGAACATCTTGGTGTGTCATGTCATGGCGATTGAGCAGATATGAAGATGTACTGTGTATGTAGCACCTGTCGGTGTGAGTGTACAGTATCACCTATATACAGATATTTGTTGGGGGTCGTTCACAATTGTCAACCTTTACCAATGTGTTCAAAGTGCACCAATAGTGACACTCAGGCCCTCCCCGGAATCAGACAAGTACCATGAAATGTTCCAGGCTGAAGGTCTGTTGATATACATGGTACATTCAGACAACACAATAACAGCTATCGTTATAAACTTTTGTAATGTTTTTGTGCAATTTGTTTTAAAGTATACCTATGCAGTTGAGATTATGACACCTCTTCATTTACTCAGTACAGATAGATAAAGTCGGCAATAGTGAACGACCCCTTAGAGTGATGGATAGGGCACAGATCATGTTGGTGGGATTGATTAAAAATGGTCTTGGTCACTGTAACCTGTACGAAGTGGGCTGATCTGATTGTCAGTTGAAATGAAGCAATACTTTATTTCCTCGCATGAAAGAAAGATGGGGATGAAGCTTTATATTTTGCTGAGGTTGGTGTCGACAGAGCAATGCAACTGGGAAGAGTGTGTGATGTTTCAACATACACTGTAGTTCCCACAGCTATACCAAAGAAGTCATAGTCATTGTGTATTGCATTGACGCTGCTGCTGCTCAACTTACCAGCATTGTTGATGAAGCTTGTAATAATACAATTTTGTAAAGTGCATAATATAATAAGCCGGGAGAGAAGTGCTAATGTATAGTGTGTTTTGTGTAATAATTATGATTTGGTCCTGTCAATGTCTCGTAGGTGTCTAGTTTGTATGTAATGCTTTAGTTTATGCAAAAGTATAACATTTATAGCCTGCAGTAACCAGCCAATCAAACTAAACAGGCAGTTCTGTCTTTTGTTTGCCTTCAACTTATGCTAAAATGTTATTTAATATAACTGTAAAATATCCCTGCATATTCCCAAGAATGTCTCCAAGTTGTCCTTGATAAGAGAATCGCACCAGGACATGTTTTTATCTTGGCCAACTTTAAAATGATGCCCTTTTCAAAGCGGAAAATTTTTTATCAGAATTCTCTTTAATTTTGCATCCGGGACCAAGAATCACTGCGGACCACCTGAAAGTTCCCATACAAGGAAAGAACATGGAATTTTTTTATTTCAGTGTGAATACAACATTCCCTGTATTCATCAATTATCTGATATGGAACAGAGTGTAGAAGTTGTGTTTGTGTGGTCTGTTTGTGGTGTAATTTAAATTAACTACAGTTACAGATATACTAAAGGAAGGTCATAATTTTTTTTATCTTCTGGTGGATCTTTTAAAGGCCTTCTAATTTGTAGAAAAATTATTTCCTGGGTCACAGTATTAGAGTTTGTTTTTGTTATTCTCAGAAATTCAAGATGGCCACCAGAGTAGAATACGTAGTGGCGCTCACTGTAAACATAACTGTGGTAATGACTCAATAATATTCTGGATTCGTTTGTTGTTTTGCTTCATTTATTATAGCATTTTCCTTTCCTGTTTCCATCTTTTTAAAAATAACTTTTGTCTGATTGTATTTCAACGTTGTAGCTAACAAAGTACCAGTGAGTATGAAGGAGTTGATAATTTATTATTGTGGCTGTGGCTGTGCGAGTGAAATACAATTTGGAAGCAACTGCCATGCTTTACGTAAAAGTTGTCTCTGCAGAAACACTTGTGATTTCAGCTCAAGACGAAACATGTTTTTGTACAGTAAGAATGTAGAATGATCTGTTATACTCCTATAAAGTGTAAATTAATCTTGTGTGTAGACTTGTTTAAAATGATACACTGCATATGTATAGGGCGGCCAGGGCTTTGTAGATAAGATTGCAGCTCACAGTGGCCTTTCGTATTTAATGAAAACAGTATTTTTATGGTAACATGTTTTTCATGGTGTTGTCAAACACAAGCAATTGTCTTTTTAAACTGTTTTATACATGATTTCTCAACGTTCGTACATGCCAACATTCATGCGAGTATTTGTGAATGGGACACTCGAGCAGTCTGTCAGTGATTGGATGGTATTTATAGATGACATTCTGCGAGTGAGAAACTAAACCCCCCGTGTTGGGCATTATATGCGACTTATTAAAGTGACATTCTCAACTAGATCTTTCTTGTATGTTTCAGAATTGTTGGCAGAGTAACAGATTTAGTTTTGATTTTTGTCTATGATATTGGCTCATGAGGTGACTGGGTTAGTGTGGCAAGCTTAAACACAAGATAATGTTATTTACATATAATAAAGTTATACAGCTGTATATATGTGTGTATATATGTATATTATATGTAACAAAACTCAAGTGGAAAGGATACATTTTAAGGCCTAAATCAAAATTACACAGTTTAACAAATAATGTTTTCAAGGTGCCAAAAATGGCAGAGGGAGTATGCAATCCAAATGGAAGAGCACGTCAGAGGGAGGATGCAATCCAAATGGAAGTGCATTTCAGAGGGAGGATGCAATCCAAATGGAAGAGCATGTCAGAGGGAGGATGCAATCAAAATGGAAGTGCATGTCAGAGGGAAGATGCAATCCAAATGGAAGTGCATGTCAGAGGGAGGATGCAATCCAAGTGGAAGAGCATGTCAGAGGGAGAACAATTATTTTCTGGACAATGGCCAACAGTCCAACACAAATATCATAACGTATTATATTTATTTTACACTCCACAAATAATTTCTGGTGACTGTAACAAAATGTTTGTGCCTGATCGGCGATAGTCTGTATCCATTATTGTTGAAGACATCTAGAATGCATAAGTCCATGACACACATCAACTTGTGCTGGACTCTCGTTCTCTGCACATTTCATTGAAGTTCTTGATTATTTCTAGTGTTGTCAAATTCTCCGTTTTGAATATAGCTCTGTCATCGTTTGCTGAAGCAAAACATAAAATATCATCATTATCATGACATGGCTTGGAGAGTCAGCTATTAACTGTTAATCTAACTACAAGTTGTGCTAAAATTAGTAGCATGTGTTTGGGTACTATGGGAAAAGGGGATATATCAACCATTCCTCCTAAATGTTATGCAGCTTGGATGGGAAGTTCCCTGTCGAGGATTAAGGACAGTGTGGGATATCCCCCAGAATACATTGCTTGCTAAGATCATCAGAACAACTGTTTTAATCATATTATTATACCAAGTCTAAGTGTTTACTTACACGCATTCTTAGTAATGAACTTACCAAATTTCACTTCTACCCGTGGTTCTGTGCGGTCAGACACCACATCAATCTTCACTGAGCAGTTCAGATTTGTTTGTCGTATCTTAGGTACGTTGACATGGTGCATAAACTCCCTGGAAAGATATAGTAATAATAATTAGGTAACTTCTGTTGCGCCCATATCCTTAGAAACCAAGCTCAGAGGTGCATCAATACAAAAGGATTAATCAATCTCTTAGTTAATTTAATTGAGCAAAAGCCCTTGTTCCAATACTAGTATTGAGACAAAAAGAGAAAAAAAGTCTAAATCTACATATATTTGTTAGTAACATTCAATATTTATTTATTGCTGTCTTGGAATAATAATATCCTTGCACAAAACAGGGGTCGCTGCAGCTGATTACATCAGTACCACGCTACAATAGCCCTTTGCAAAACTACTCTTAACCTCAGGCAATGAAATCATTCATGAGTGTGGTCGGCCTCTGGTCAGGTGATACAATTTTGGGTGATTTCAGCCACATGCAGCTTGTGGTATGTACAATGTTTATGATGCGAATTCATTTGGGTCATATTGGGATTCCCATCAGTCATGTGTTCGTCTTTAAATTGGGGCAGGTATCTGTGCTGTTCCCAAGGCCGACACATTCAAAACAATGCTCAAGACAGAGCTGGCACAAGAGGCAGGAATGCCTAATACTAGCCAGAAAAGGACCTGTAAGAACCTGTAAGAACATTCGTGACTGGCGAAGTCAATTGCTATATGTGCTGCCATTCAAACATGCTCACCAGTCAAACATTTAAAACTTACAGAAGATTGTTTAAGTACTTATTTACCACAAGTGTTTGAGTCATTGTAATCAACCGAGTTATAGCCGGATGACAATTGTTACACAGCATTTTTTTGTTATTTCATTTTTTTTATTTGCAAAATGTTTACTATTTATACTGGAAGTCATATGTAAAGCGCTGTGAATGCTATCGATATGTGCGCTATATAAAACACAGATTTTTATAACTAGAGCAAGGACAACATAGGTTCTTCCTTTTATTATCGCCCGTTATTTGCTGTACAGTTTCAAGTTGCCAAAAACCCACCTGACAGATTTTGTATGTTCGTGGAAGGGATCGAATTTAAAAATAACCTGCTTAACTGCAGTAAGTCTAAGAGACTTGTAATGATAAGCGACCGCTCGACGTAAACTTAATGTCGCCATCGCATGCAGTAAACACAAACATCAACGTGATCGCGCACCTGACCCAGTGACCTAACTATCGTGACCGAGCATCGTTAGGAAAATATAAAATATCCGTGGTTATTCGGTCCCATTTTACTTTATTATTAATAATTGTTTTATTTAAGACTACAAATGTACAAGAGTATGAAAATACTAAATCGAATGCAAAACTAAATTATATCACCGTGATGCTTTGATTCTGACGAGAGGACCATTCCGTTTTCCATTTTAAAATACCGCGCAACGTTCTCGTGACGTCAAACTGGCGGGAAACCATGAGATTTTTGCAGCTGTCATGATGTTGGAGAATTAAAACAAAACGATGAAATGCATAGTTGACCATTTGCTAAGTTATATACGTATTGTATTCATTTAGTACCTTATACCCTTATCCTATTTTTATTTGCAGCATGTGTTACAATAATAATTAAATTTAACCTTTATTCATTGGATACATTTGTAAATTGTACGAAGCAGTGGCGTAGTAACATAAACAATTGTGTCGGATTGCGTGTGCCTGCGCCACGCTTTGAGCAACCCTGAAGATTTGATACTATATTAAATACTATGATTATAAGAACTTACCTTTTTACTTCAAATGTACACTGGATTGGGTGTCAGGTTTTGTGTTATGGCGAAATGTGATGTATTTCAAATACCATTGAGAGTACTACTTGACACCTAATAATTTATCGTTAGATAGTCCAATGGTAACTTACCTTTTTATTTCAAAGATACTTTTTGATTTCAATTTTTTTTATTATTACATTTTGTTGATCAAATCAAAATCGATAATCCTTACAAAATATCATTCAAATATCATATTGCGTGTCAGGGTTGTGTTAGGGGTATTTGAATGATGTGTTCAAATGCCATTGGGTGTATACCACTAAAACCTCAAAGTTTATCGTTAAATGATTCAATATGGTACCGAATTATATTCAGTGGTATCTCTCGTATATGTTGTTCAATATGGTATACCATATAATAGTCTCTTTTTTGTTGTAAGGGCGTTGTTTCACTTGTAGCGACATGGTAATAGGCATGGCATGGCAGGGCAGGGGCATGCAGGGCAGGGCAGGGCAGGGCAGGGCAGGGCAGGGCAGGGCAGGGCAGGGCAGGGCAGGGCAGGGCAGGGCAGGGCAGGGCAGGGCAGGGCAGGGCACAACAATGGACCTGCGCATTCAACAATATAATATAAATCTCCAAAAACGTGCCTTAAAAACTGCACACAATTTATAGTAGTAAGTTGATATGTCGACTTCAAGGATTGTCTTTTTATTGGGGCTGGTCCATATCAAGGGTCAGGTTTTTTTACACATTCTCCCCTAAAGCAAGGGCAACGTTTATATAGGTCTAATAGCAGTTTCATAAAGAAATCCACAAACCTTTCCATAGACATTTCGATATGCTGCTTTATCTGTAAAAAGAAGTAAGCATATCACAAAGCTAGGCTGTCACTTTCAATTCATTGTAAACAAACGTTTTTATTTCGTTTGGACACACTTAGCAACAGGTACTTTTACCGAGTAACGTATTTATAAATTGCACACACATGCACGCACGCACGCACGCACGCACGCATACACACAATGAGGATAATGTAGATCCACAAATACACAATAGCCGTCGGAAAATCGGGCACCCCGGTAATTCGAATGATGTGCCAGTTTTGGTTCAAACTTGAAGTTTTTTGCAGAGCGTGAATGTGTGTTTTTGTCAAGGGGGTGCTAATCTCGGTCAATCTAAAGCAATAATCGATTGTTGCCAACAAAATGTCAACATCATGACACCGTCTTCTGATATCATGATCTGAGTCCGAGACAGCATCACATACAATGGGTGCAGCTAGCGCATCTAGAATGCACCAAAGGAGTGGTGGCGAAGCTCCGGCTCAGCCCCGAATCTTAATTTCGTTTCGACGCCATATGCAGTACGAGTATCATGTGGTGGGAGAATTACATGCCAACAATAACCGAACATAATTATGTCCGGCTCTAAATATATACAATAACATACAGGGGCATAGTTAGCGGCCGTACGCACGTGCTTCGATCCACATCAGTACGGCAACCACAAAGTCAAAGTACCCACTTCAAACGGTGGCCAGATGATGCCCAGATATGTTCATAGCCATACGTAACGAAAACCGAATATCGTTATCATTCTCTTGTAACAATTTGTCAACATTTTGACAACATTGTATTAAGTTTCCAGACTCATGCACTCAGCACGAATAACTGCAGGGGCCTGTAGGCTGTCTTGGCAATGCAGCGACCGGGCAAATATTAATTCATTTGAAACTATTTATTAACGTGTAACGTCCATGGACTAAAATGACAGGATTCGATTAGAAGCTAAAGCTGGCACGAACAACATGACCAAACTTCTGTCGCTCCGTGAAACGTGATGGACTAGTTGTGACAACGCACTGTACACATAATTTAAGTCTGCCTTCACAGTTGTAGTGTCTGCTCTGGAATATCTGGAAGCTGCTGGGGATGGCAAAACCCGGAAATATTCGTTGTTAATCCTACGGTGCATAGCTTTATGTAGAGACCACTCCATCCGTCATTTGGACGGGTAAAAACGAATATGGACGGGTATAAATATGGTGGACGGGTTGTGGACGGGTAAAAAAATGAAGGAGCAAAAAAGGTCTCCCCAAACCATAGATATTGTTAGTTATGCCTTGAAAGTTAGTGAAAATCGTGTCACATGTGTGTTTGTAGTCCATTTCAGGTAATCAGACACATTTAAAAGTTTGTAAACTGGCTTAACAGTTAACATCCACCAAAACATGTGTGACTGGCAATAATTTTATCCTGCATAAAGCCCTGCTAAGGTTTGACTTCACCAGCACATTGGTAACGATTGAGCATGTACTCGAAATGTAAGTGTGCTTCCTCTGACACATTTCTACAAGCCAAACTATATGTGACTTCATGAAGACAGCAAAGGATCGAAGCAGTCACTGTCATCATTCTGGGTGATACTGTACTAAATACTACCTTAAAGGAAAAGGACTTAGGGTTAACTATTAGTGCTGACATGAAGGTATCAGAGCAGTGTGGAATTGCAGCAGCGAAGGGAAACCAAATTCTTGGATTAATTAGGCGAAATATAGTGTACAAAGAAAAAGAACTAATAATACCGCTGTATAAAACAATAGTTAGGCCTCACTTAGAATATTGTATACAAGCATGGAGGCCATATCGCAAGAAGGATATTGATATGCTAGAAAGAGTACAAAGGAGAGCAACCAAAATGATACCAAAACTCAGGAATATTAGTTATGAAATGCGTCTAAAAGAATGTGGTTTAACAACACTAGAAACCAGAAGATTGAGAGGAGATCAGATTGAGGTGTTTAAAATATTGAATGGATATGAAAATATTGACAGAAATATTTTTTCACAGTCAAGGAAGAGAGAAGGACTAGAGGACATGGAGTTACATTAGCAAAGAAGCAGTGTAGACTAGATATTAGAAAATTTTCATTTTCACAAAGAACAGTAAACGAATGGAACAGATTATCAGCTGATTGTGTAGGTGCTAGTAGTGTTAATATATTTAAAAATAAAATCGACATATACCTAAGAAGGGCGGGGTATACTTAGATAGATAGGTTGGACTCTCGATAAGCCAAATGGCTTCCTTGTCCACCTGCCATCTAGAGTTGAATCTCTAGGTGGCAATCTTGTTAAATCTTGTTAAAAAAAATCTCCCAGCTACAACAACAGAGAGCAGACCCAGAGATATGGAATACCTTAATTGTATGAAGGCGCTGCGGAACTAGCAGCGAAATTCGAGGTTCAACCGAGCATTAAGCCGTGCTGGAAAACAAAGAGCCGGCCGTGAACATGTTCCCGCTGACACCCCTTGACAGTACTGGAAGAGGGCAATGAACCTACCATCCACGGACCACTGGCTGCACGAAATGACCACACGACTGTGGCTCAAGATCGCTACGTGGCTCAGTACTACATCACACCGCAACAACTGGTGCATCTGACACCATAAAGAATAGTCCAGTTGTACGAAGTCTTCCAAGACGACATGCCTGGAGATGTGCGTCGCTGGAAGGCACGATGGGGGAACAATGAATGTCGCTGGGAGACCAGATCGACACACTCGACAAAACAATTCACGAAATCAAGCCCTGTCAACCACTGCAGTCGTCATATTGATGGGAGTGTCTGTGTCGACAGCCACGGTAGAGCGCTCCCTCGTTCAGCGCAATGCGGCGTCTCAAGTACTATATAATTTGCGCTTTACAATGACAACTGAGCGCATGTCGGGATAGGCTTTGATCCACGTCCACAACACAAGGACACAGAGGTGGATGCTGAACACATCATTCATATCAGTTCAGTCGTCAGAAGAACAGGCACATAACCCTATTATTCTACCCCGAATGAAGGCGGGGTAGTAACTGAACCGATGAAGACAATATAGACTCGTAAATACAACATACACTACTTTAACGGCGTTCTTCCGAAGTTTTGTCATTATAACGTCATCAACTCCACCAGCTTTGCCAAAACAGTGACGTAGCTCAAGCCGCAACGAAATAATCAGCACTCCCTAAAACCAAGCAGAGATTGGCCGACATTACGAAGCAAGCTGGATTTTCTGTGGTCCAAGTATAACGAAATTCGTTCACGAAATGTAAGTATTTATTTAAAACGTTCGGATGAGTTATATATCCATTAATGCTGGGAATTAAATGGAACATAAATCGACGGTTTAATATTTATGAGTTTCCGGATAGTGTACTATGTTTGAACAACGTATTTCAAATCAAAATGAATGTGTAGGCCTATTTTACTTACAGGATAACAGATCTAAGTTAATAGCATGACCAGCGTTCGCCAGATGTCGCTCGCAGAGCGTAGTTATGTTAACGCAATAACTGCCAAAAACCCGCAGGTCATTATGTCAATGTGGGGATGAGTACAAAAAAGCTATATTTGGCTTCATTTTGCCTGAATTTACATGCCAACATGGCACATGTAAAGCCGGTTACCGTAAAGCCTAAGGTGTATACTAAATTGTATATCGTCACGTCTTACAACTCACGTGCTCGTAGACCATAAGTTATAAATAATCATACATTAAGAATCGGGCAAATTTTCGATACGTATTAAAAATTTCGATTATTACAACCTTTTTCACGATTCGAAATTCGAAAATTCACAGATCTATATAAACGAATATCACTCGAATATTTTTTGTTTCATGTCCTCTGGCTCTGCCGCAAACTCAGTACTGGGCGATATTACTTTCTTACTTAACTATGAAAACAACAACATACAACTGCCAAACTATTCCTCGCATGTCTTATAAACACACACTAGGTTACAAAATAAAATCACTAACATTACTGAAACAAATAAACTTCACAAAACAAACTCGCATGCAACTCGGTGTTATCACTGGCGTTTATGCGTAGCTCTATGTTTATGGTGGTACCGTAATATAGGTATTGTGTTGAAGGGTCTTTGTTAGCAGTGTTGTGTTATGGTTTAAGGTTAGGGTTTAGGGTAAGTTTAGGATTAGTTAGTTATGTTAGGGTTAGTTAAGGTTATGTTTACGTTAGGGTTTACGGTTAGCATAAAACCAGCATTTGTAAAGATCATTTATATAGCGACATCTGCGAAAAAAATTACAAAAGTTACGGTAATCATCGAGCTACGCATAGCCACTGTAGATCATGTCGAGTTTCATGCGAGTTTGTTTTGTTAATTTGATTCTTTACAGAAATGGATTTTTTTAATTTTGTAACCTTTTGCGTGTATATGTACATAAGATATGTGAGGAGAAGTTTGGCAGCTGTAAGAAGTTGTTTTCATGGTTAGGTCAGAAAGTAAACAAAAAGATCATGATGCCAACGGCTTGGCCTTGTGCCCACGGCCACGGGATGACACCGCGTCCTGGCTAGACATCTCGACACCATTCAATATTCTAATCAAATTTGAAGCCATTGAATATTCATATTCTATTCGTATTTGAAATTCTGAGGATATTTGATTTGATATTCGATTCAAGTGAAATTCCAAATTCGTCCCATCCTTATCGTACATACCACTAGTTGGTTAGAAACTTTATACTGTCATAAAATAGACACAGAGTCATAGACACAAAGTCATAAACAAGACGATCAGCTTGCAGCGATTTACCTAGGAAGAAATGCTGAGCCTAAATGACACATTAAATGCTGGGATTCTGTATAGTTTTTGACCACAACAATTTTATGTATGTATTATTTAACGTGGTGTGAACAACATATAGGTTGCTAGACCGATGTTGATGTTTTTGATCAGATCCAACCGTGGCCGCTGTGCTGTGGTAATGCTACATTTACAACTCAACTCATCTTGACTTTTGTTTCCCAGATGGCATCGATTTTGTGCAACATTTGCAGTAAAGATCAACACATTTTCTAATTGATTGATAAGAAATCACAAGTTTCCAAATACATTTACTTATGCAGGTTTTTGATTTGCTGCGACCACTGATGGCGAAAGGAATAACGTCGTGAGGCGTCGCTAAATTCCTGCTAATTAATGCAACATTTTTGGCTTAATACTTAGCCTAGGATCTAGGATCTTGGCCAAGTGGGCCAATGCCCCATCTAGATTGAAGAAAGGGGCCATTTTGGACAATGCAACACCGAATGTACAACGTTCAAATTATGGACCATTTTTATTATGAGTATACATATATTATTACTATTATTTTATTTAGAGATGAAGCCTGAGACCCGAACCAATTTTGAATTACGTAATACAATTACCTTAGATAATTATGATATAATTACTATGTTTAGTCTTTATTTTCGGCAGCCAATCATTAAATTATGGTATTGTTCAGTTTATTACTTAACCCTGCGACCGGCCAGTAAAATCCTATGTTGCATACTGTTACAATAAAAATCATAACTCTGCAAATACTTATCATAAAAATATGAATGAGGCATAATTTTACTGCCAAATGAACTTTTTATCATAATAAAATTATACTCTCTCTATTATGTCGGATAAATAATCAAGGTGATATTATTAGCTGAACGTCATCCAAAAAAATACGGGGGAAACAAACGCACTATCCTGCTCCCAAATAATTACTGAACGGACAAATTTCCAACTTCCTGCGAGACAAATGTAGCCATACATTTTAGCTGCCAAATAACATAAAAATGAATCAAATCCGTCACTGCTACATTCGCATCCGGCACAAACCCGCACCACGAGCGGTGAAATGTTGTGCTGACAAATGGTCGATTTTTCAGACCAAAAAGCATCCAATGTCATTCTAACTATTTCAACTCGTATATTCTTGAATACTGTCAGTTGTTTTGTCGAAACATAGATGCGGTAACTTTAGATAATCCATTTGAATCGAGAAAATTCTTCTACACGAACGTCCGCCGTCTTATTGTTTACTTCTGCTCCAGCGGGAAGATGACGCAGTGTTTGAAAGCTTGGTTCTGATTTGCTGGACCAGCCCCACGCACATGTTTATTTTTCCCAGATTGGGCAAGAACAGAGCTCTCTATTGGTGCCACGTGGGGGTCAGACCTTTATGAATAGATGCGTAAATTCGTCCCGGAAAGCGCAGTAAACCACCCAAATTGGGGCATCAACTTTGTCACATGTAACTAGCTGTCATTCAATCTGCTCATGAATAAATATACACCATCTTGAAAAATCTGTCAGCTATCCGATGATACCAAATGTGCGCGGGTCGGTGACTGATTACGCAAACTAAAAATGTTTTTATGCAGGAAGGTGTCTCGGGCCGATTAATCAGCCCTGGTCGGTCGCAGGGTTAAATAAAAGAATAGTCTTGGACACCTATAATAATATTAAACTCTATACTAGATTTTAACTGCGGTTATATGATTTATATTGGGTATAGCATTACATAGTATGACAATTTTTTAGACCCGACTAGTTTATCACGTATGTATATAATTATTATTAATGTTACTGTAAATTGTTCCATTACAAAACTATAAATAAAGCAGTGGAAACAATATATTAATTTAATTAGCCAGCATATTTCTATGCATTAATACACCTAAATGCACCTAGCGGACAAGGCACAAAACACGACTTTCTGACACTCTTATGTGGCATGTTTTTTTAAATGTAAATTTTTCAGATAAAAAGATAAAACTTGACGTTAAATTAAATGGCGGAATATAATGTATAACGTGCCTCATTTACAACATGGTTCCATTTCTTGGACCCCAGCTACCGCGTTATACCGAGGCGCGACTGTACATGGCTTGACTGGCTTCAGAGTGGCTTGTGTCTAATACTGTCTATGAGAGTTAACATGCACGTATCTATTATAATTTTGTTATCCTGCATAAAGGCCTGCATCTTTCTTATTACATTTTGATGCCCAAATAATTATTCTTTGAATATAACCAGTAAGATCACTAAGATGCACTTTTTTTTTCACATAACTGCTCACATGTTGGCACGTGGCAGGGCTTTATACAGGATAACATTTTTGCCCGTCCCACTTTTTGGTGGACCCGTGCATGGTAACTCATATACAGTACATACAATGGTGTATAATTATTAATAGTACGAACCATGAGATATTGGTGCTGACATTGCGAATGTACCCAGGGTAGTGTACAATGGCAAAGTAGCATGGCTAACCGCAATAATAATGTGTTTTAATGGAAATTATGGAATGATAATGCACAAGTATATTGAAGGTGTGATTTGCTTTAGGGTTGTATCGATACTGTCCATAGCACTTGGACTTTAATGACATCTTACCGCCATTTTTTAGTTCCTTATACATCTGAACTTTGAAAAGTCTAGCTCATAGATGACTTGACTACTTGCCACTTGGTACTAGGTACCTGTTCACAAATAAAGTTAGTACTAGTACCCGGGTTGCCCAGATATAGCCAAAACGGCACAGTATTTGCCAAAACGGCACAGTATTTGCGACATGGACACATATCTCTTGGGCTCTTTGCATCACACAGAGTATAAACTATTGATTATTTTCATGTTTTAGATGCCGCACTCAGGACGGCAGAAACGTTTGGCGTCATGTGACTCCCCAAGCGATGAATACCATCGATCGAAACGTAAAAGGGAATCGTATGACCACGGCTACAGTGATGATCAAAGAAGGTAGGCAGATAATCTTCTCAATCAGTTTGACTGTGAATGTTCACTGTAAGGCACATGTTGGCACTCAAGGTGATTCAGTAATCTTGACTGCCTGCAGAAATTACTTATCATTTTAGGTTAACATTTTTTGTTCGTTTCCACTAATTCATTCGATAATTTGCAGCTATGTAAATGAATATTGAAATGTTGCAAAATCTATCTTTTACTTTCTGACTTAACCATGAAAACAACAGCATACAACTGCAGCTTTGAACTGCCAAACTGCTTCTCACATATCTTATGCGCATATACACAAACTATATTACAAAATAAAATCACTAACATTACAAATTCACAAAACAAACTAATGCAAAACTCGCTGGCAACTCGATGCCATTGGCAGTGGCTCTCATTACTGTAACATCAGTGTTATGTCGAGGGGTCTTTTGTTAGCCGTATCGTATTAAGGTTTAGGGTAAGTAACCATAAGTTTAGGATTAATTAAAGTTAGTTTAGGATTAGTTAGGGTTACTTTAGGGTTACGATAAACATGGAATTTTGAAAGTCATTTATGTAACGACGGCGTGATAAATTACTGATGTTATGGTAATTGCTGAGCTATGCATAGCCAGGGTGACTAGCTGCCACAGATCATGTCAAGTTTTGTGCAAGTTTGATTTGTTGATTTTATTCTTTACATGAATCTAAATGATTTTATTTTGTTACCTAGTGTGTCTATGTGTATATAAAACATGTGAGAAGTTTGCGGCTGTAAGAACTCACTGGATGGGCCATAATCTAGGCTAGCGCTGGGCCTAAAATTTGTTTAGCCAATTTGGCTAAAGGTCATAAATTTCTTTAGCCAAATGAGATTTCTTTTAGCAATTTTTTAGGTCAAACACAATGTAATATTATATAGAATGCACTACAAAACACGTAATTTTATTACCTAAACATTGACAACACTATTAGCATAAAAAGCATATAAAACAAACAGCATAAAAAATTATAATATAATTTAAAATACATTTTTTAACCATAAAAAAGAAAGCTGAACAACAATTGAGAATTCTGCAAATACCAAAAATAAATTACTGGGACATCTTTCGTATATAGAAGTTGAAAGACAACATTTTATAACAAGGCCTTATAATTTAGAAAAATCTACTCTACTTTTGTTGCCATGCTGGGATTCAAACAGTGAACTGATATAACTATTACCTATCTTAAAACATCATTTGATTGGTCAGTAACTGATTAATTGAATAGAATAATTCTCCAAATGAGTTAACTGTAATATCTACATATCGACTATAATTCTGGCCTGGGTGACAGAGGCCATATGTAAATGATAAAACATGTTTTTGACATGCATGTTTCTCTCTGTAATGTGTTTTGGTTATGAGACTTGTCAAATATACATGATTTAGATCAATCATATATTGACATTTGGTTGAATTTTTACCAGATGTCACATTGATTATTTAATGGTCATGCCACGTGACTGCGCCAACAGTGAGTGATACTGGGAACCTGTCAGGTGTAGTGTTGGGTATTTGACTCAAACTTTCTAACTAGTGTCATCCAGCAGGTCTCCAATGTCCAGGCAACACGATTCTTAAGTGAATTGCTATTGTCTATAAGTGTAGCTAAATGGAGGGATTAGCAACCTATTGTTTACCCTGCTAGGCACATCACACTGCCTGGATATTTGGGTCGGTGTGATGTGTGATTTCAGCATAACTGGGCGGTGAATAATGCAGTCATGTACTGCCGATAACGTCAATAATAATGACCAAAATAACATTTCGCCAATTTGGCGAAGAATTTTATTTTCGCCAAATAGCAAACCGTTTCGCCTATGGCGCAATAGGGCGTGCAAGTCTCGCGTGCGAAAACGAGGTTGGGGGCAGGAGGTCCATATACTCCATGTTAACATATAGGACTTTGTTTTTTTTTGGTCATAATAATCGAACTGTTCCGAAATAGCGTATTTCAGTTATATTGTCCGAAGGATTATTAAAAGCAAAAGCAGTGGCACACTTTGCCGGTGACAATGATCACGGAAATAATGAATTTTAATCAATTATTATGGTGGTTGCCATGGCAATAACGGCAAGTACTTGTGTTTGGCGATCTTGACTAATAATGAAGAGTGCCAGTTTTCGCGCAGTACAACCTGTTTGGGGCAAACGTATACATGTGTTATGATTATGTGCATTTAGACAACTTGTCAGATATAAGTGCTTTTCGAAACCACAACGTACAGCAATGTAAAACGCAAATTCCGTAAAAGAAACATACGGTCTAACATCATGTCTATTATCTGCAATAACGTAAATCGTTATGTGTATGATAGTGTGATAAACTCAATATTAAATCGGACGTTTAAAATAAGAAACGTATAACACAAGATATTTATGACCTGATTTTCCTAGTATTCATCAGTTGGAAGCTACAACTGTCATCCATCGTTAGAATATTATTCTTGTGTCTCCCCAATTAGTCTCGCTTAGTCCCCAATAAGCTCCAGTCGCACGGAGTCATGCCATGTATCGTGACCCACTTGCAGGCGATCGACAGCACTAGCCTAGATAATATTTGTTAGCCCTGCAGGTGACCCACAAAAACCCTCTGTGCATACTTTCCTGAAAAAAATCATAACTGCTATTTTGTCATAAAAGTTTTAATGCTAGAGGAAGGTTTTATTATATAATAAAATTGTAACCTCTATAATAACATAATAGAAATCTAGAAAAAATTTCATCCTGATACCACATAATGATGTATATACGTCACCATTTTGACAAATGTAGCTTTATATGTGTTATATAAAATAAAATGAAACAAATCCATTGAAAACCAGTATTTTTTATGATTTTGTTTGACCTAAAAATAGGCTAATTGTGGCTGCGCTCATTACAGTTGCAACCCACATGCACGCCTAGAGAAATGTCGCACTGCGAATTTGTTGAATTTTTACATCAAAAATATCCCCAAAGTCAATCTAACTACAGTCGCGCCTCGCTATAACGCGAATCGGCTATAACGCGGTCGGTCGTGGACCCCGAATTTCTGCCGCCAGGGGGGAAATGGGCGCTACAGCTAACAATAACGCTGTAATTAACTGTCACTTATTTTTATGAAATCCTCATGTTTGTCTTGTACAGGTGTATCTAGAAACAATTTAATGATATTAAGAAATTTAACACAGAAGTACAACTGCGTTGCTGAGTTCGTTGTTTGTTGTGCCCGGGCCCTGGCTTCTGCTCTGCGTCGGCTTCGCGATCCAATCCAGTCGTTTTTCAAACCGATCTACTGTGTAACCAGCGCTTGGTTTGTGTGGTAATTTCTTAAGTGTTTGTTTAAAACGTTACCAATTCCTTTGATTGCATATAATTAACTTTAGGCACAGTAAATTTGGTACAAAGTCCTGTTTGTTTGCGCCGATATCAATCGCGTTTGTCTCCTGCCAGTTCGCTGTGGCTTCCGCGAACGGGCGCCTTCGCCGGCTTGTAAATGGCAATTAAATTGCTTACGAATCGGGCGGTGACGAAAACTAATTATGGTACTGAAATGGCAGGCTATAGTTATGTTATGTTTTCTTCACTACGTATACGAAAAAACATTTACTTGTGCGCAAATATACGAATTCGTCAACTGCGTGTGAACCGCAGTAGCCTCGAACCACCGTGAATTGCATTATAAATCGGCACGGTAAATGTGCGATCTAAATTTATATTTTGGGATTGGTTAAAAGATGAAATTAAGCCAATAGTGAGCGCAATTAATATAAGTATTAATATTTGACCGACTTCGGCAACATGTCAATTCATTTGTGCGTTTCGGCTGCTGAGTTCAAGGTTATTTTAGACCGCGACCGCGTACTGTGTTATCGCTCCGCCTCTGTTCGCATCACCAGACGAAGCGCGTTGGCTCTGAATTTAATTCAAAATTGTACACCATTTGCAAGATTTACTCAGTTCAACATTCGACAGTGTATATTATTTTAACGTAATACACATTTATGTTCGTTTCAATGTCAGTTAGTTTTATAAATCACGCATACACCGCGCAACCAGCACATTGGCTTCGGTTGCTGTTCTGGCATTTTGGGGGTGGTGGCGCCCCTAGCGGAATATAATCTATAACGCGCCTCGTTTACAACGCGGTTCCATTTCGTGGACCCCAACAACCGCGTTATAACGAGGCGCGACTGTATATGAACTAATATAATTACCTTATTTATGAATACTGTCAAATAGTTAACACATTTTATCCGGTATATGATTCAAGTCATAGTTACCCTTTTTATTCGGAATACGATTCTAGTCGTAGTTTGCACTTGGCACGGCTTCCCCGCACTCTAACGTTGTGGAATCCCATTGGCTGGTTAACACCAAATAACATCAGTATATCGGCATCACTAGGAAACCCATAGATTTCATCCAATCAGTGCCGTTCTTTGGATATTTGCAGTACAAAGCAGGTACCCCCAAGCTAAAGTGAAATTTAAAATGGCATCAAGTCACAAAGATGTTAAATGTTGACGTATTTTGAAGGATAACTCGTCTAATTTACTTCATACTAGTGATGACAAGAAGCCAGATATGTGGATAGATGATATAAGATGGACGGTCATGGTATTTGATATGACATTTGTCCGTGAAGACATACTTTGAAGCCATCGAAGTGGGGTCTACCGACAACAGCATCCATTTTCGTCCACCTCGCACCATGCCGTATTTCTGGCACCAACAAAGTTAACATTATTTCCAAAGACGGTAACTACCGTATTGTCCCTAATAGACGTACACTACCTAATAGACGCGCACCCCATTTTATAGATGTGAAACAATCAATAAACATGTATTTGAGTGACGCAAAAATGCAACAGAATAGACGCTACAATTATTAGCACAGACGGCAGCGAAATTAATGCTATTCGTAAATAACAATTGTGGGAAGGGCAACCGAACCATTATTAGTGATACTTTTGTAAGTAAATATATGGTAAATGTAAACAAATAGCAGATTTGTTTGCGTTGGATTAAACGTCGACTGTTCGCGTAAATACGGTGCCGCTTGTATATTTTATTGCATCAATCAAGACACATAATTATAACATTGTGCAAACGAATTTTAGTAGAAACAAAGTTGAGATTGTCGTCCGTTTCAAAACTCCATTCCAGACGAATCGCCCGCTGGCACGCAGTGCGACTGGCAATGTCTGGCATCAACCAACTTCGATAACAAGAATAAGTCAGAGTAATTGTCATATAAATTCATATTCAAATATATGTGTTTCAATTAATAAGCTTTGCTTCTGTCGATAAATCAGACTGTTGACAATTTGAATAATTGCGTCTGTTATTGACTCATGGTTCTATACAGTTCTAGTCAGGACCATGTACATCGTTATCGACATCGATATACGTGTGTTGACACTGATTTGACATTTCTGATGCACATGGTCAATGCAGCTGTTATATGCAGTAAATCCATTCTATGTTCACATTACTACATTTATTAAACATTATTAAAGCAACTTGAAGAACACGTAGATTGTACCGAAAGCATTACGCAGTAAACATGTTGATTTACAAAAGAAGTATATCTCGGGTCATTCACTTGGAGGCGCTGTACATATGCGTACTTCAGTGGCGCAACGTTGCGGATTTGTTATCTACTCTGTTTAGAAGCCGATATAGCAGGTGAGCACATTCATCCCAATTTTGAGAAATTAATAGACGCGCACCCAAGCCTTCCCACTCGCATACTGCGCGTCTATTAGGGACTATACGATACTTCATAAATAAAGTGACGTTGAAATGTTGACCAAAATTGTTACTTTAGAGTACTTCTTTATTAGTTATAAGAAATGACCTACAAAATTATACATCGTTGACAAAAAAATATTTCACAAATTTTCATAATTCTACTCGGAGATGCCATACGTTGGCGATTCAGTCGACTGATATGGGGAATTATAAAAAAATTTACATAATGAGATTGTTATCCAAGATATGTGGACAACTTGTATACCTTTTGTTTTCAGCAGAGAGTAATACATAAAATAAACTCAACTTGCTCATTGACATGTTGCCTCCTTCTTGGCGAAAATGTCAGTTGAAAAGTAATGTGACAAAAATAGGTTTGAATTTATTGGGCATGTTTTGCCATATGCCACATATAATATATATGATAAAACTATGAATTTTTCGATGCGACTTTTTAGTTTATTTTATCTTCTTTCTAAAGGTATATCACATTTAAAAATTGATTGGGAAATAATAAAGGTATGTTCATTTTAAATGAAGGCCTATCATTTTTTAATGCTGACAGATTGGTTTGAGGAAATGATCAGGAACTGGCAGCAACTCATCTGCACTAGCTTCAGGATAAAATGGGTTAAGGATGGGACGAATCTGGAATTTTACTAGAATCAAACATCGAATCCAATATCCTCAAAATGTTCGAATACGAATCATATATTGAATCGCATACAAATACCAAGTATTCGGTGGCTTCAAATTAGGTTAGAATATTGTCGAGAGGTCTTGCCGGTGTCAGATAAAATATGGACACCTATAAAAAATGGACCCAGGGGTCCATATTCTATTAGAATTCGGACCCCTTTGCTAATGTTTCATGTAAGACCAGTTCATGTTTTGAAACTTTGAATGGACCAGTCTCCCTTTCAACAGTGCTCAAACAAGGTACTAAGAGTTTGTAAGATACACTAAATTTCAACTCCGTTGGAATCACAGGTATGGCTCAGTTTCTAAGTTACATCAGGAATAAATTATATCAACAACACAACCTGGGGTCCATTTTCTATAGGAGATCCATATTCTATAACACATAATATGGACCCCCATAGAATATGGACCCTGGGTCCATTTTGTATGGGGGTCCATATTCAATGAGCCAAAAAAATGGGCCCCCATAGAAATTGGACCTATAGGGGTCCATTTTTTATATATGCCATAGAATATCAACCTGGGTCCAATTTATATGGGGGTCCATATCCTATGTCTCATAGGAAATGGACCCCTGTAGATTATGGACCCGGGGGTCCATATTATATGGCACATATAGGATATGGACCCCAATAGCATATGGACCAGGGTCCAATTTATATGGGGGTCTGTATTCTTTATAACACAGAAAATGGACCCCTATAGATTATGGACTCAGGTTCATATTCTATGGGGGTCCATAATCTATAGATATGGACCCCATAGAATATGGATCCTCTCTGGTCCATATTCTATGGTGGGGGTCCATATTCTATAATAGAAGATAGGTAATATGAAGCTGGGGTCCAACATTGTTGGCACCCATTTTTGCTAAATCATGGCTGATAAGTTCACCAAATAAATGAATACTTTTGGAAACTTTACATCATTGTGAACAACTGTGAAGTTACTGTTCATGATATTAAAATTTAAATGTATATTATATAACACAGAGTGAACAACATAAGGCTGCTTGACTAATTTTGTAGTTTAGCATCAAGTCAAGCGTTACCTAACTGTGGCAGTGGCTGCTGTGGTTATACGTTCTAAATACAGTGTGTATGGAAAAACAAAGCAAGTTACATGAAAATAAAAATATGTGAACATTTGTCCACATGCCCATGAGCCTGTTAAATCTTTAAAATCCAGTGAGACTTCTCTTGACTAATCCTTGATAGTTTGTAGCCTTGAGGGTTGGCATGTCTGACTCTAGCAGACAAGTGCACTACACATCCTAGTGGCAAAATCATAATACAATTATCTGCCGCGCATTTGGCATCAAGCATGATAACGCGACATTTTTATCAGATAAACATGGTGTTTTATATATGCAGGATTAAGGATCATTCTGCAGAAAAGAGTGCATGCTTTCTGTGCACAATGTGGCTTTGATGCATTCCTGCACGCCAAGGGAGTCCCTGTATAATTATAGCATGATGAAATTTACATTTTATGTTGTCATAATAATTGCTTCAAGATCTGAAATGTAACTGATTACAACACAGAAATTTTAAATGCATATTTTATGTATTCATATACATACAATGCAAATCATTTGATATATTTTCATGCATCGGTTGTTGAGATATCCAAATTATAATGCAAGCAACTTGAGCATAATTAACAGTTGTCTGCCATCTTCAAATTGCCCACAGTCCTACATATGTGTGTAAAATAAGAACGCTTCCTAAAAAGTAAAAGGTTAAAGACCATCAAGCTGACCATTAGGGGTAGTAATAACAATTTCTCTAGCTGGATCGACAACAAAAAAGTATAATAGAAAACAAATAACATCAAGTTTTTTCTGATTTTGTGGATGATATTTGCCAGAATTCATTTGTCTAGCAGATCACATGTCAGAAATAGACATGGCTGTAGGGGGAGATTAAATTTAAAGGGAGGAAGGGCATCAGCTCCTCTACCCAGAATTAGCCAGCGTAGTAATATATAATATTCAGGAAATCTCTCCTAGGATGCTTTAAACATTGAGCATAAGGTATTTCAAATAACTAAGCTCACTTCGGATTATCTCCATAAGTCTTGTTTTCAATATGACATTTGTACATGTTACGTTGTGCAATTTTTGAAAATTCAAACATTGTTAATAGCTTAATATTGTAACACAATTTGGCAGCATGGTTTAACATAGGGTTACAATTACATAACTCTGTAGGGTGTTTGTTAATCTAGATGATCAGAAGTGTCTGAAATAATGAGATTCCTGTCTAAACTGTCAGCATAGGATGAAGGAAAGGCCGGTTACGTCATATTAGCTGTCTTTTGTAATTACCTTAAAATTGTTACAGTGTTAAACACATCGTAGTTTGGCAACAAGCAGTTAACTGTATAAAACTCATTTTGAACAACTGAATAAAATTTTCTAGTGACTGCTGTTGACTTTGATAGTCTCAATCTAACATTCTTGCACTACATTACTTACTTCATCTTGATCATGTCTACTGAAATATTGTTACAATAAAATGATAAATAAATCAAGGAATTCCTCGACATAACACACTATTGAATAGAATCGGGAATGATAATATATTTTGTGTCTATCTAGTATCTATACACGTTGCGTACTAGCCATCTATCAAGAATCCTGAAGTGCTTCAGTTACCAAATAAAATTATGTAGTGTACTGTGCTGCCATCTAGTGACTGCTGTGGACTTTGATAGCCTCAACCCAACATTCTTACACTACATTACATACTTGATCATGTCTACTGTAATATTGTTACAATAAAATGATAATAAATCCAAGAATACCTCAATATAACAAACGCTATTGAATAGTAGTTCAGAACTTCAGACTTCTCTTCTGTTCAATGAAGTTAGTTGACAATCAATTCTTGGTACCTCTACTAGATGGCAGCACTGGTTGTACTACACAATGTCAGGTTTAGGTTGGGGAATGATTGTAAAGTGTAAACTAATGATTGGCTTATTCTATTTCCTCTTCATTCTGATTAGAACTGATTTTGTTTAAACATTTGAAAATTTAAATGATTTGTCACAGATTTCATGATCTACTGAAATCCTGAAATGAATGATAAAGAATATGACAATCAAGCGATTTACCTATGCAGTTTCTTTTTCGGAAATTAACCCAGGCTGTTGTTTTTTGGCAGCTATCATAACCGTGATATACCATTGCGTCGTCATGGCGACAGCTACGACTACAGCCCCGAGCGAACGATCCACCGGCGAGAACATCGCAACGAACATAACTACGATTCCGACTACAGCAGCCAACGACGTACGTCCCGACATGACACATATCGAAAACGGAGACATCACCATCGACACACTCGGCGGCGGCACCATCACCATACCGGTGACAGCAAACGTCGGTATAGCGCTTCGTCTAGTCGTAGCACATCTCGGGTGAGTGCCATTTCGGTAATGTCGCCTTACCCATCAATTGATCTAGCGACCCAATCGATGGATCAGATTTGTGATTGGACATAGTGACGTAGGTGGATTAAGAGATGATTGGTGTGGGTGGTGGGACCCATTGGTCGGCCTGTTCACTGCTACAGCCGCCTCGTGTCAATACTCACTGTTCCCCACTGCCCGGATTTGCCTCCATCTGTTAGTTATGCAATTTGTTATAAGTGGGGTAGTTACGGAAAATTACCAACAATGTAATTATTCGCGATCTCAGTACATAATAGTAACAGTAGTGGGATAATTGTCTTGGAGGTAATTGAAGGTCATGTAGTATCTGTAGATCATTATTGAGGGTAATTGTTCCCGTGCATGATTTTTGGGGCGTTATGTTTTGCATGTGTCAAATATTTGAGTGTTCGTGTTTAAACAACTAGTGATACACACTTGGCATATTTCATCATAGTTTCCTTTAGTTTACATACTTTTATTAGTCATTTCGTGCAAGTGACATCACCATATGTCAATTAGGTTGACAGTTTCTCATAAATACAGGTGTGTACCTGTTAATTTCAACACTTCATATGTGGGTGATTAGTAGATTGAACAAATTAGAATTTCTTCATAATAAAAAATAAATGGTGAATGTAAAATTCACTGATTTTTGTGTCATTACAGGAGGTAGTTTATTTTATTTTACTGCAGGCATTACTTACGTAGGGGATAGTTTGTGACCTATGAAGGCAATTATTTATGCACAGTATGCACTTATAAGCACATGACTGAGCATGTGAAAGATTGGTGTGTGGTAAAACTAGCTGTCTCCAGAGTTAGGTAGGATGTGGAATGTGTCTAGGACATGTGCTTACATAAACATTGAGCGATCTGTCTATCACGGCCTGTCCCACCAACCAGGACAAGCAGGCGCTAAATTATATCGCTTGGCGCATATTGATTTCTGCTGGCCAGCGTGTACGGTAGTTGCTCTGTTTCCCCATGGCAACGGGCATTGTGGAGCAGTGCGAATTGGCAGCGCAGGCAGTTTGTCCCCGTGAGCAGGCCTGTTAGAGGGAAGTGTCCACAGCGCTTGACAGCGCATGCTTATGTCTGCACTGTCACTGCGGGCTGATGACTAACCAATGAAATTGAATGGCGGGCATGCTGGGTAGCACCATTCAGCAAGCTGCGACGGAGCATCGAGAGTGATGGGCCGTCGTTTGATCTGACGACCAGCAAGCAGCAACGATGTGTCGGAGTAGATGCTAGGTGACGGCTAGTTATGCATGTTTCAGCAATGATTACGTATCAGTGTCACTGGCAGTGTCACGTGAATGTTGTGCCTCACAGCTGTGTGCGTCTATGTGGATGGCAAGCAGGAATAGGTAACCTAGATGCACTGCGTAGAGGGCACTGTGGACAGACCTGTTGACAAAAACGACATTCTCGTCACTGAATAGACTAGTCGACTCTATTGCATGACTGTAGACTGCATAGAGAGTAGGTTGTTGGAATGAGCCTGCAATGGACTACCCAGGCTGGAGGATTTCTATCTCGCGTTTGACTGCAATGTTTGCCAGTTGATATGGTGTCGTCATGTGCACTTGGACTCTCAAGGGAGAATGATGTTGGTGCTGCCAGTGGTCACAAGGTGGCGCTGGAAGGTGTCATGACGACAGCCTCAAATGACACGCTGTTGTGTGCCATCGAAGCAGTGCAGACTTCTTCAGTGGTTGTCGTAAGTTGTTTGTAAAAGTAGAGTAACAAAAACAGGTGAACAGTGTGTGAGTGCGTATGTAGTCGTCAGGTGTGAATGTTTTGTGGTGCTGTCTCTCCTGGGTTACTAGATTAGCTGACTTTTCATAATCACTATTTCCATTTGGTTCATCCTTTTCCTACTATTTGGATGTAGTTGTACCTTATATTTCTTAGCTAATGTTTCCAGTACTGACTAGTTTTCTACTGCAGTTAGTATTCAGTGGTCTTATGACGTATCACTGAACTAGTCAGCCTTTTAAGAACATTATCGCTTTCCTATGCTAGCACCGAAGGTAGTGACTGCAAGGGTGCTTGTCATCCTCATTTATTCTGTTACATCAACATTTAAACGGGACCAACATTATCCTTTGTCTCCGAGTCAAGAAAGATAGTCTCCAATGTTGAGAACCAGGATATTATGCACCTGTACCATGCATTTCAGAATTGTTGGATGTCATGTGGATGTACCCTATTGTGGTATATGTTGTTTAGTTGTAAGTTAACTAGTTCTGTCCTGTTGACAACTGGCAGTCAGACGTACAGACCAGTCAGATATGGTCATTGGCTTGGCCACAAAGAGTCTACAGACCAGTTCAACACAGCCAGTGTGATACAGGTACATTGGGAGCGTGACTTGATGTTCTGTGTAATTAATCTTTATCCACCAGATGGCCTTACTGGTGTCTTCCGTGCGTTCTGCGTAGTTCCCCCTGCATCCTGTGCATTCCTTCCCACAGGCGGCTTATCTAGTCCTACCTACAAGATACAGTAACAGGGAAGAAACTTCCCGAAATACTAAGACGTCACAGATAATTCCTGTGGATTTAAATGCATGTTGTAATTATTTCCGTGGTTACATATTGGCACTTTCCATGGTTACATATAACACTTTTATGAGATTCTGATGCCTTAGTGTTGTTTTTATACCTATGTATAAATGGTCCAGAAATTAGAATCATCTGTCCCTCAGGCTACTTTGTGTAGGTCGTTGCCATGGCAGGGATACTGATTAGAAGTGGGAAGAGTTGGGTGTGGAAACATGTGGGCTCCATCTTTCTGTAAGCACTTGGGAGGGTGGCCGGGTTGGCTGCTCCCAGTCCCAGCCAGCTGGGTTATTTATACTCCCTGGCAGCTAGATGATAAAAGCACACACTGCCACTGTTACCTGATACACAGTCTTACTGGGAGACAGCAGCAGGCGCTGGGCAGGCTGAGAAAAGGAGTGAGCAGTTGGGGCTGGAAGGCGGAGCAGGGCACTGGGTCTTGTTGTTGGCATCCTCTGGTGCTACTTTCTGGGGGCCTTCTCCAGCCGGCAGGAGCACAGACGCAGATTACCATGGAGTTACTCAGGATGTCTGTTGCTGGATACACAGAACTTTAGAGAATCTAGGCAAATTACTTGTTTGTGGCGTGTGAAAGTTGTGGCCTGCGGTGCTGCCAGACCGTAGCCGGGGCGCTGCCGTTGGACCCTCACAGGAGGTGTTGTAACATGATTATAGAAGGTGGCGAGGGGAAAGAGAAGTGTGAATGGACTGTATTGCCGAGTAGAATGCCTGGCACAGAGAGTGACGCTGCGACCGTTGTCATGGCAAGTGAGGACGTCATCAAACCAACAGGACTGCTCCGTCGTAAGAATGGCGCTCCTCTTGTCCCCGAGATTCCACCACCGTCGTTCAACAGTCTGAAGAGTTACTTTTCAGATCATAAGGCGAAACCTGAAGTTAAACCTAAGGAGAAGCCTCCTAAAGAGATGTCCCCGAAAGAGTTGCCACCTAAAAAGATGTCTCCAAATGACTTATTTTCTATGGAGATGCTTCCTAAGCCTAAGGAGATGCCTCCTAAGGAGTTGCCTCCTAAGGAGATGCCTCCTAAAGTGTTGCCTCCTCGGGAGATGCCTCCCCCTGTTCAACCTGTTGTCTCCTCCTACAAGAGCAAGGTTTGTGATGATAGAGTCTCCTCTTTCTCGTTACTTGTCAGAATAGTACTGGATTTAGGTTGGATAATGTCATACAATCGTGTATTGTCAAGTTAGCTACATTTCAGTTGCCAGTATGTCGGATGTGCAGAGTCACTGTCTGTTTATCGGTGTGTCAGAGAATGTGTTTTGAGTATGTTAGAATGTGTGTGTGTATGAGTCTGATGTAGAGAAGGCATGTTTGAAGAAGATGTTGAGTTCTGAGATAGAGGCAATGCTGTGTTAAATGATTGCTTAGTGTCATCACTACAGCTTGTACTGAAATATTGGCTCACTTGTGACGTATTTGGACAGTTTGTTGAATTTACCGATTTCCTAATTCTTATGCATCTGATGTAACATATTGATGAAAGAACATAGAAAGTTGAGTCAAGTTGAAAACAGTATTTTTATATTACTTTGTTAATTTGCTGAAGTAGTTGCTGCTTGCTGGTCAGAAGTAACAAGAGATGTCGTGTTTCCTTAAGAAACATGACTTAATGTTGGGACAACGCTCTTAAAAGAGCGTTTGTTCAGTAGTGACGATCTACAGTATTGTTATGATGATATTAGCACTCTTTTTGCTTTAGTAGATATGTCCGAAACAAACAGTTTATGTTTGTTGCTGTTGGTAGTACGTACAAATCTTTACCTGGGCGTGCTATTCCCTTATGTATCACATGTATCCTGAACGAACGAACGGTCGATCGAACGGAAAATGAAATGAATCACCAACACCACTTACACCGTCCTCTCCGCCATCGTCATGGGTATGCGGCGTCTGCCACGGGGTTGTGCTGTGTGGGTCGCTGCTGATGTGTGCTGCCACCTGCTGGTCGGGGAATGCAGAATCGACACAGAACAAGCGAGGCGCCGAGTGTTGAGGACGACAGCGACGGTCATCTGATTTACCGCGCCGGAGACGTCCTGCAAGCACGATGTACACACACCTTTATCGTAACTCGCACATTTACCTCGCCTGCTCAACCATTCTGTCGCTCAGGCCTCACCAAACAGAAATTGCACGCCCTCCATCATCCAATCCAGCTGATCTCATCAGAATTGCTTCCCCCAGTTTTTACATAATTTTAACCATTATCTTGTTTTTTTTGCGGGTTCCCATGCGGGCCTATCTTGGCATGTGTGAGCCCTTTTTAGTGTTGGAGCAATGGGGATAACTTCGACCCACGTAACAGTTTTGTAATTAGACGCATCCGTGCGGATGTTCCACAATTGTAATGTTTTTAGTCGATAACAACAGGTACCGGTGGTTCTCATTGTGGTAATGGTAATATTTGCGTAAGTTTGCCCTGGGTTTGTTCATCGCCATCCTGTGGGTCTCTTTGGGGTTTGTCTCAAATTGATCAGTGTCGTTCTGCATTGGCGATATCACACAAAGTCCATCGAGTCTGAGACATGTGCTCATTCTCGGTCAGTTTCTGCACTGCCGTGAATGGCTGGAGCAGTGTTGGTCTCAAGCCGTCCGTCCTACTCCATGCAGTGGTGGTCACTGTCACGTGTGACCTTCTTGTGTGTCTTTGGTCACACTTGGACCACGAAGGGACCAGTGACCACTGCTGTTGGGATGATAGGTCGCTCTACTTGCGATGTAACACTGCCACCTGGTGCTGAGAGTAATCGCTGTTTTACAATTTCCATTGCAGATGAGATTGTGGCCACCCTCGGTGAGGGTACGTTTGGCCGGGTGGTAGAATGCAAGGATTTACACAGGTGGGTGACTTCAGTCTAGCGACAAACGTGCTGTTTGCGTACTTGTTCGTTACAATATAATATATATATTAATGCTTTGTTTATCCAAAGTTCTGTTAGGACAGCTTAGTTTATATTCAGTCTTTACTGGAAGTTGTTCCAGGAATCCTGAATGGACTAAACTGCGAGAGCTGCAGTGCATTTGAAATTAGCTGGATAGGGAGTAAATGATGCATCATGCAAATTGGCTGCATTATTGAAGACTCAACTTACTTGTTTTTTAGTAGACTGTTTGATCTGATGCCAGAAACAGCCTAGGTAATTTGGTGCTGGCAGTATAAATAAGTGTGGTTTTATTGTCTCAGCGCCTGCACTCTGTGCTTACTGGCTCCCCCTACATCTGTCTGTGTGGACTGTTGTAGCAATGACGGCCATGTCGTGGCCCTCAAGATTATCAAGAATGTGGAGAAATATCGCGAGGCTGCCAAACTCGAGATCAACGTCTTGGAGAAGATCAACGAAAAAGACCCAAAGTGTGAAAAGTAAGTTGTTCAATTTTCACATTAAAATTTCCAGTGGAAAAGCTGGCTGTGTGTTTCTGCATGTGCTTATTCAGCTGACAAAATGAATAAATTGTATTTATGCACAGTAGCGCACAGCTAAAGACATTTGTCATGTGCTTATATTTGACGGGCTTTATTGTCCAATTGCATTACACTACCAACTGATCCAGCAGCTCAGCCACAGCTGCTGGTTGCTTGGAAACTGACTCATGAATAACGGGTTTATTATCTCATCAATAGTTGCTACGGTGCCATTCTGTTTTAAATGGATTTTCGTGAAATATGTGTTTTGTAATTAGCAGTAGTAACAACTTTCTTTTTATTCCAAACATGGTGTGCTGTGTCACTGGTCCAGGCTTTTGAAGTCAATATTTCACAACACAAGTTTCCAGCCATTTCGGTTGTTTGACCATGAAATAAATGACTGTTTATCAAACAAAATAAATTACAGTATCTATGCACTACACTGCTGTAATCACACTGTAATAGCCAGCTAAGTAAGTCTTCTAAGGACAGCAGAGTTTAGGCTGGCTGGGGCCTGTCCTGTGTGTGCTATGATTAATGCAAGTGCATGTGGGAGGCCGCTATGTATAGAGTGGGTCGTAGCCATGGGTAACAAGCAGATGGCCAGCTGACTGTGACACACCTGTCTCAGTGCCTCCTCCCTGACAAGTTGTACTTGGTAGCACCTTGCCAAAAGGACTTCCAAAACCATAGATATTGTCAGTTATGCCTTAAAAATGAGTGTCAGTTGTGTCACGTGTGTGTTTGTAGTCCATTTCTAGTCATGAAATGCATTCCAAGTTTATCAACTGGCTCAACAGTTAACATCCATGTGTCCACCAAAAATGTGTGACTGACAAAAATTGATCCTGCATAAAGCCCTGGACCTGGCTGACTTGACCTCAGGCCAAGTAGTGTAACCATCAGGGTGTGAGCAAGCAGTTGTAAGAGGAACAATCCTGATTGATAAACAAATCCAGTTGTGAAGGGTTGTAGGGAGTAACTTCTCACACACAGTTATGGGAGAGTGCGTCAGTTATGGAATTGTTAAATGTTATGTTAAAAATGTGTAGCAATAATTAATGATCTGTGTTGTTGCTTTGATCTTGTGACAGCCGTGGAATTCCGTTCACTGTCAAAAAGCCACATTGCATCGTTCATGATTGAAACATTGAACTAGACAGTAATTCGTGAAAATATTTGGTAATGTTGTTATAGCTGATTCATTATTAATTTTTGTGTGAAAACATGTTCAATGAACTATATAAAATCTAACATCGTGATGAATATATTTTAACATGTTAAATACTGGGATGTTGTGGTTAAATGCTGTTAATGAAATTGAAACAAAAGTCAACGCTTTGGTGATATGG
This sequence comes from Ridgeia piscesae, assembly GCA_025642075.2. Classification (NCBI taxonomy): domain Eukaryota; kingdom Metazoa; phylum Annelida; class Polychaeta; order Sabellida; family Siboglinidae; genus Ridgeia; species Ridgeia piscesae. The sequence continues at coordinate 1,013,012 of JAODUO010000028.1, forward strand.
GTCTAATAGACTTAATAAAAAGTAACAACTTCCAACAACAATCATATTTTTAATGTCAGCGGTTTAACCAGAACAATTTGAACATACATCCATTGAAAGTCTATGGACAACGCCATAAAACAGTGATCTAATTCTGGTATTTCTTTTCAAAATACAGAAATTTGAATTTTCAAATTGGATACTAGTACCAACTGTGTTATGAATGCGAATGATTTTATTCCAAGTTGTATCACACCAAAAGATTGCAAACTCCCACATGCATATGTTAGGCAGCGTGGCCATATACATAAACATAATCCAGCAGAGATAAACAAAGAAAAAGCCAACCGTTGATTGATGGTGGATAGGTGAGGGTCAGCCAAGGTTTTCTTGTTTCTTACAACTTTTACTTGAGCACCAGCTGGCACAGTGACAGACGGGTGTCGTAGCTATTGCGTTCTCAAGAACCACCAACTTCTACTGATAAACATTGATTTCTCTGTAAGTGGCCACTCTTGACATTTCAACCTAAACAAAGCATTCTGCAAGATCTCACCTGCCAGCACATTCCTGCGATATAATCTTGGGCCATATTACTGGTGGTAAACACAACCAGCAACTTGCCTTGTTTTTCTCCACGTTGCATCATTATGGGCGACCCAGAATGGGCGTTAAATGACTGAGGAGATAGGAGGTGTGTTTACGTGAACTTGTGTCTTCTCTGTCTCTATCACTGTCAGGTCTCTGCTACTGCTAGATAACCTGTATCTCAGTGATGAAGAATGCTGTAAAAATAGCAGAACTCTGGCAGCAATAACAAAGCTGCGACATGAAGTTGATTTGCAGTGGTAGTAAACAGTGTCTCAATGAGATATAATAAGTCCCTAGTTGCTAGATATAGTTTTGTTTATCCCTACACTGTTGCGTAGATTTGCCAGTCTGCCAGAGGTAATAAAACTGGTTTACCTTTATGACTTATGTCTAACAGAGAATGTGACCTTATGAACCAGTTAAGTTACATATAGAAGGTAGATTAGATACATGGTATCCACCAAGGTGATTGTTTGAGATTAATGTTAGTGTGTCACACTGTTTCAGTTGGAAGTTTAACATGTTTTCGCTGCAGAAACTTTGCCGTTAAACTGAATGACCCCTTCGTGAGATTACATTTGCACTCAGTGTTAGTTCTCACTGAGTGGCAACATAAGCCTCACAAAAAACTCAACCTGGGTGGGTGGAGTTTTATACAGACACAATAACCATGTGGAGTGGTAATCATGGATGATTGAGACAGAGTAATGGTGGCTAGGTTGATGCTGATTGAGGCATCCATTCCTTGCAGCTGGCACTAACACATGTCATTGACGGCATCCTGTCCCATTACGTTGTCGACAGGGACAATTCCTCCTTCCGAAATACATTCAGCTCCCGGGTCGATTGAAGGGGCAAAGTCCAGTGCACTTACTGACGCTGCTTATTATGTTGTAGGCAGGATAAAGAACAGTTGTAATGTAAAAAGTTGACTGTCATTAGAGTTGGGTGCAAAAGAAGACTTGTTGCTAAGTAGAAGCAGCGTTGGCCTCCTCTAGGGACACTGACATCTCTAAATCATATGGAGGACACGTCCCATGAATGTTTTTATTTTACACACTTTCAAAGTTAGGAACAGCTACTGGTATACCAAGTTCCATTACTAATAGATGTTAGACGTTATACACCATCAACATTGTGTTGTCTAAGCTTAGTTCCACTGAGTAATTGACTGGAAGAAATACTAATCGCCCCTGTTTTAAAATTGTATATAGTATTGCATTCTACATAATATGTTTGGTGTTGATGTTGCTTTCCCAAACTGTAACATTTGACAGATTGAAACATAACATTATTGAGAACACATTGGGTCATTACTGCAGCTGCACTCCTTGCCTGCCCCTGGCTTCTGGCTGGTCCATTCTTTGTGTGCTTCAACTGCCAGTCGGGTACATTTATGAGCTGGCTCAGGTTAATCCGGTACTTCTTGCAAGACTATCTACGTACCTGCAATCAGTGCAGGTGTGTGTGAATCAGTCAATGTGTGTCCTGCTTGGAACTGTTCTACTCAGGTAGCGGACTGGTACACTTTATAACTGTCCACATATCACCCACTCACGGCTGGAGCTCTGCCGTGTCAGTTATTCCTAGAAGTTATCAGGTATGCTGGTTGAGTTCAGTGGTTGCACTAGTCCAAGACCTGATCCCTTTCAGCAGTTGTGTTAGTTGAACTATGCTAGTTCAATAACTACTAAGGCAGGGGATGGTTTAGTTAAGTATTTTTAGTTATAACTGACTGCCCAAGTTGAAGACAGACAATTGGTGGGAATCCCAATATAATGACCCGTTCGTGTCCTAAACATTGCGTGTAACATGACCAGTTGAAATCATCCAAAATTATATCACATGACCAGAGACCAACCACACTCCTCATAAGTGATGTCACTGGCTGAGTTTCACAAAGGCTGGTACTGATGTAAACAGCCGCAGTACCCAGTCAAGTACCTGTGCTTGTTCATAATTTGTTGTTAGTAACTGTCAGTTCAATCACTCGGGTAGTTCAATATTTTCCAGTAGTCATGCCAGGATCTTGTGGTCTGGCATGGTTATGTTGGTCAGTGGATGTTGTTGATACCTAGTTTTACCTACGCCCCCACCAGTGACCCACCCTCTATTGACCCCACTGACTGACCTTTGTTTACAGATGCCAGACTTTGGACTAACATTTGCCAACTGTTTGACTCACTTACTGCATGGGCCATTAACACCAGTTTCACATATCACTGAAGAACACCATGTTAATCATTTTATCTGCTTATTGGAGACCAACTAGCTGACCATCCCAAACACATGACTACCAATACATTTGATTATATCCATTGAATTTTGTTCCTGAGAGTATAATATGTTATGTTATCTGGTCTAAGCATTTGGCTTAGATTCCAGAGAAGACACTAGATTACCAGTTGACTTGTGTGCATGTCAGTGGCCCCCATTAGCAATTCCTATCACCCCTCGAGAGGTTATAGTGGACTGGTCCAGTGATAGACCCACCCCAGGGTTATCTGAGTCTATGGGTGTCAGAGCCAGCTTCCTGGTTTGGCCTGGCTGATTTAGTGCAATAGTTTCAGACATGTCTCACCAGATAGACAAGTAATTGTGAGGCAATTATGAACAGTTCGTAATTAACTGGTTATTACTGAGGTTAACTGCAGATTATTGACGTTGATGATCATTGAAGCATGTTTCCGTGGCGACTGTGGCTGATTATCGACCAGCCCAGGCAATTTTGGCATTTGCCGAACTTGTCCTGGCTAAAGTTGCTCCCATATCTTACCTTCCCTCCCAGTAATGCTACTTGAAAGGGAAATAAATTTCATTTGCGACTGTAGTTTCAGGAGAAATTTGCAATCAGCTGCTTTATTAGAATGCTGACGTGCCAACAGTGTTATGACTGTGATAGGTAGCTTTGTTTTCCATCTTGAAGAAACAAATTGGTGTTGCTTATTCTTGTTCTGACAAAACATGACTAGGAGAATTTGCTTGGGAAAAAGGCTAAGTCCCCATGCGATAAACACAGTGATGCACTGAGTTAACTAACCTCTGATAGATAAACATTTGGAAAGTACCGATCTACTGATGTAGAAACACAGCAGCAAAGAAAGAGGCTGGATGTCTGATGTAGGTGAGAGCAGGGCCAAGTAGGTTGAGGTGTTGACCGCAGCAGGCAGTGATGCAGATATAAACATAGTGGGGTCATAAACATGTGGCAGTAACATTAGGCAGACTAAGAGCCAGTAGGCACTATCCCAGGTATGGGGCTCTTCAAGCATCTGCCTGGCTCTTCCAAGTCGCTTCTAGGATGTCGTAGTCATGACAACCAACGTTCTATTTCCGTGCCTGTTGAGACAGCCAGGAGAGGTGTGGGTTTTTGTTGGGTGGAAGGAATGCCGTGCCGTGCTGTGCCGCCTGTGTTCTGGCAGTGGGGCAGCATGAGTGTTCTTAGTCAAGAGGTTTTTTCATCTTCTTGAACTGACTGGGTAGTGATGCAATGGTGGGTGCCCAATGTGTGACCGGAGGGGAGGGAGGGCAATGGGTTCAGATACAAGAGACCAGTGTAACTGTTTTGTAATATTTGGGTACAACTTGTCAACTCACCTAGCATAGGTGGGGAATGTCAAGTCTGTCAGAAGAGACCATAAAACCTTACATGGTTAGACTGTCTGTCATACCTGGTGTCTAGGCCCGAGAAAGTAAAACAATCCTGTCCGTAGGTAAATCTGTTGTGCTGTTGAGTTACACACTCTGTTAACTAGTCGTACAATGAAAAAAAAGGTAAGTTCTTATATAGCGCAGTATCCAATCCTCAGGATTGCTCAAAGCGCTTTACACATTACTTCCCTGGCAGACCTGTTCAATCAAACACCATCTCAACTTCTCTGGGAAGCATCCAGCCATATGCTACAATTAATGCGCGAAGGTTGCTCGTACACACATCCACCACTTGTCTATAGCCAGGTACTCATTTATACCTCTGAGTGGACTGGAGCAATGTAGAGTGAAAAAACTTGCCCAAGGTTTTAACACCGCAGCACAGGATTTGAACCCGGGTCCTCTTAGTCGAGAGTCCGACGCCCTACCCCTGAGCCACGGCGCTCATGTATTTAGTTCCACACTGCTCAACATTTGACTATTCCAAATGCACTTGTCATGATGCTCTGTAATGGGACTTGATGGACAAAGCCAGCCTAGTAATTATTTAAGTTTACAAGTTACAAACCTAACAAATCCATAATGGATAGGATGATTGCCTACACCGAAATTCCTGTTAACACTGAACTGAGACGACAACTTGTTTGCAGTAATTGACTTGACAATGACATGCCTGTTTACTACTGCTACTAACGACACCAGCTAGTAAGACACAGCCCTACACAGCCATACTGCAAGAGTTTCTGTGCTGTTTTCTGGAAGACAAGCATCAGTTTGTGATCACTGTCTGCTTCTCTTTCAGCCTGTGTGTTCGCATGCTCGACTGGTTTGACTACCACGGCCACATGTGTATGGCATTCAACAAACTTGGTCTCAGCGTCTTTGACTTCTTGGTGAGTGTTACTTTATTCTTACCAATACGATAACACAACTGCCATTGAAATAACCATGTTTCTGAAAATGTGTAGGTTTGTTTTATGGCATTGTTGAATAAGTTTACAGTAAATTTTCCGACATGTTATTGCATTACCATTGCTGCTATTGATGTTTAATGAGTGTAAACATACCAGTCGTTCAGTCACCTAGCCAGAACCCAGTACGCCAGCTTAAGGCAATTACCTGGACAGCTGTTACCACATGTGTTCACTGTAGTTTGCCAGGGTAAAACGTTGAAGAGATCTGTGGCCACTTTAACCAGATGTTGGCGCTGTTTTTCAGACAGATTGACTAGCCAATTTGGTAGCAGGGCCAGAAAGCATCTAAAAAGAGAATGTGTGTCAACAACTCAAACATTTGTGTCGGTGTACTCAGATTCACAACATGTTGAGCGATGGCTTCGATTCGCTGTTGATGCCAGCATCACTTCTAGGAACTGTTTCCTGATAAATTTCTGAGATAGCGGGAGAGCCTGGTGCATGTGCTTGGCGGATATGAGCTCATAAACAGTGTAGATACATGACAGGAAGGCTCCACTGCGTGTAACTTAGCAACTGTACTTGTTTATGCCTCTTCCAAAGATAAATTTATCCTGGGATTGATAGAATCGATAAAAAAAGATTTGGAATTTCTGTGAATCTGTAGACATTCAAGATTCAAAAGACTTTATTGTTCATTTAAAACATCACATTAAAAAACGGAAATTGTTCTGACACGACAGACCATCCACTCATAAATACAATTGTCATCTTTTTTCCTTCGCAAAAATCACGTTACAGTAGTTACGGGTCCTAAGCACTGGTTTTCATGATCATGTAAACTGATTGAGGTGTTAAAATGAAGGGAGCATGAATGTCTGTTCGCCTCACCCCCACTGTTGTTGTGTTGCAGAAGGACAACGTATATCAGCCATACCCGATTGATCAGGTCCGACATATCGCCTACCAGCTGTGCTGGGCAGTCAAATGTAAGTACATCACCACAGCATCATCGGTCCTTATCCCACAACTACATCCCTTGTGCTGGAAACATTGAACCATTATTCAACTTGTGTAGGGCCGCTGCCAAAACAGTTTATTACACAGAGTCAGTGTAGTTCTATAGACGTATGTGCGTTAGTGGGTTTATATGTGTTAATTTTGTAATAAGGACAAACACGATATGTGAATTTATAGATTTTTGGTAGCATTTTGTGTCTATTTGGTGACAAGCACTGGATCTGCCTGATGTTACAGCTCTACTGTAGTCATGTTTGTGTGACTTGAGGCCAAACCAGTTTACCTGAGCATAAAACTAATGTTGTGCTGGTTTCACTGGTGGGTCACTGGCTCACTGCCGTCTCAGCATGTCTTAGTGATTGTCATCTATCACCTAGGTGTAAACATTGTTACAGGCTGTACACAAACATATGATTGATCAAAGCAGCTGCAGTTGAAGCATGCCTCTACTCTATCATAATAATGGCTTGTAACATAAACTCTGTTAAATCTATTTGTGAATATCAGCATTACCAATCAGTATGTAAACTAAATGTGGCTGTTGAAATAGTTATGCTAAATAGATTACAGTTTAATTTTTTAAACTATAAAGCATAGATATAGTTTATGCTTTGTAAACTTGTCATTAAGAAAATCATTATCTGACATTATACCTTTTACATATATAAAAAGTAGCGTTTCGCGTGGTTGTTATAAAAACACAGATGATGTAGTGTGATAACTGTGTATCCTGTGTGTGTTCAGTCACTGTATAGTTCTGGACACCCTCAAAATCTACAAATTTTATTTGTTATACCTTTTTGACACCTGTGTAAAATATTTCTTTGTTTTTAGCCATTTGGGCTGACAGTTGAACAGACTTATGGTGTAATTCTGGCTGCACTCGTCATGTGCCATACACCGTTAATCTCATGTCCCAGAAACCGTTGAAGATCGCTTTTTGTAATTTTGCGTAGATTTTTCTTAGGGTACTGTCACTAAGCACAACAAATTTAAAGGGCCCCAAAACAGGAAACTCTTTCCGGGGTAGCACGGGTCAGTGTTTTGGCAGGGGACCACTGACAGGTGGCCATGCGTTGGCCAGGGTCCACCAGTGGTGCATGTAATAACCTGATTAACAAGACAGTAGAATCCAGGCTGTGTGCAGCTGGTGTCCATCCCTGTCTTAGAAATGTGCTCAAGTGTTCATCTATTTCAACACAGTCTAACAAATAATATCGTGCTGTGAATCAGTTTGGGTGAATATATAATAATACATTTGGAATATATAATGATTTTTAGTAATTGTTTATAGATTTAAGAATCGAACTGTATGAATGTTTTTATTTTACATGGCATATTCCACAAATGTTTATAATTTCAAAGAAGTATTTGGTTACCACTGTTGTTACCTAGTGTGCAAATTGTTCATTATGTCCTATATGACCTTTGAATACCAAGATACAATGCATTTAAAAAAAATAGAACAGGTAATTTTTAAGGTGTGACCAATTAAAATATGACATTCTCTGACGAGCCTGACCTCTTACTATCCTTACTATCGTTGTTGTTTGTGTTGTAGTCTTACACGACAATCACTTGACGCACACGGACCTGAAGCCAGAGAACATCCTCTTTGTCAGCTCCGACTCCGACATCACGTACAACGTAAAGAAGGTAGGTTGTGCTACATAACTCTGTCACTATTTGTCACCAGTAGAAACATTCTGTAAAATACTCTAGTTTATTTAAATATAAACATGTCTGTTCCATTTGAGTTGATGACTGAGATTTGATGCAAAGTGGTCATATAACTGGTACTAAAAGGTGACCACAAAGTTATTGTGTCTGTCTCTGTCTGCAGAAGAGGGATATTCGACAGGTGAAATGTACGGATGTGCGACTGATAGACTTTGGTTCGGCCACTTTCGACCATGAGCATCACAGTACGATTGTGTCAACACGCCACTACAGGGCTCCCGAAGTCATACTAGGTACGCATTCAAATGTCGGAGTAATATCCCATGTTAAAGGAGTTACAAGATACATAGCCATCAAAAACGCTTCTGCAAAATTTTAATGTGCAAGGCTCATTATCTTAATTGTCAGTTATACATACAGTTGCTGTCTGGGTCTTAACGGGTAATGTTCAGTGATGTTTCTCGTATGTGTGGAACATTGGTTGATGAACTGTTGATGTTTCTCGTGTGTGTGGAACATTGGTTGATGAACTGTTGATGTTTCTCGTGTGTGTGGAACATTGGTTGATGAACTGTTGATGTTTCTCGTGTGTGTGGAACATTGGTTGATGAACTGTTGATGTTTCTCGGGGTGTGTGGAACATTGGTTGATGAACTGTTGATGTTTCTCGTGTGTGTGGAACATTGGTTGATTAACTGTTGATGTCTCTCGTATGTGTGGAACATTGGTTGATGAACTGTTGTTGTTTCTCGGTATGTGTGGAACATTGGTTGATGAACTGTTGATGTTTCTCGTGTGTGTGGAACATTGGTTGATGAACTGTTGTTGTCTCTCGTATGTGTGGAACATTGGTTGATGAACTGTTGATGTCTCTCGTATGTGTGGAACATTGGTTGATGAACTGTTGATGTCTCTCGTATGTGTGGAACATTGGTTGATGAACTGTTGATGTCTCTCGTATGTGTGGAACATTGGTTGATGAACTGTTGTTGTCTCTCGTATGTGTGGAACATTGGTTGATGAACTGTTGTTGTCTCTCGTATGTGTGGAACATTGGTTGATGAACTGTTGTGTTCTCGTTATGTGTGGAACATTGGTTGATGAACTGTTGTGTTCTCGTATGTGTGGAACATTGGTTGATGAACTGTTGGTGTTTCTCGTATGTGTGGAACATTGGTTGATGAACTGTTGGTGTTTCTCGTATGTGTGGAACATTGGTTGATGAACTGTTGTTGTTTCTCGTATGTGTGGAACATTGGTTGATGAACTGTTGGTGTTTCTCGTATGTGTGGAACATTGGTTGATGAACTGTTGGTGTTTCTCGTATGCATGGAACATTGGTTGATGAACTGTTGGTGTTTCTCGTATGTGTGGAACATTGGTTGATGAACTGTTGGTGTTTCTCGTATGTGTGGAACATTGGTTGATGAACTGTTGGTGTTTCTCGTGTGTGTGGAACATTGGTTGATGAACTGTTGGTGTTTCTCGTATGTGTGGAACATTGGTTGATGAACTGTTGGTGTTTCTCGTATGCATGGAACATTGGTTGATGAACTGTTGGTGTTTCTCGTATGCATGGAACATTGGTTGATGAACTGTTGATGTTTCTCGTATGCGTGGAACATTGGTTGATGAACTGTTGATGTTTCTCGTATGCATGGAACATTGGTTGATGAACTGTTGTTGTTTCTGGTATGTATGGAACATTGGTTGATGAACTGTTTTTGTGTCTTGTATATGTATAACATTGGTTGATGAACTGTTGTTGTTTCTGGTATGTATGGAACATTGGTTGATGAACTGTTGTTGTTTCTTGTATGTATGGAACATTGGTTGATGAACTGTTGTTGTTTCTGGTATGTGTGGAACATTGGTTGATGAACTGTTGTTTTGTCTTGTATATGTAAAACATTGGTTGATGAAATGTTGTTGTTTCTGGTATGTATGGAACATTGGTTGATGAACTGTTGATGTTTCTCGTATGTATGGAACTTTGGTTGATGAACTGTTGTTTCTTGTAGAGCTGGGCTGGTCACAACCTTGTGATGTTTGGAGCATCGGTTGCATTGTTTTTGAACTCTACACAGGCTACACACTATTTCAGGTAATTTAGCAGATACATCAAGGTAAAGGTTTTTCTTTCAGTACTCTGCTATTGGTAAATAAACCGTAATCACATTACACCCAAAAATGTTTGTGATTTGTAAGTTGTACAAGTTAAAACATAAACATTTTGTTGGTAACCAGTCGTGCTTAGAACGCTGTTGTTTATTGGCATGTGTATTTTTAACGTCACGTCGTTCCAACACTCATGATCAAAGAGGGACTGGGTACGTCTGATTCATGGAAAATGCAGCTAATAATACCCTAACAAAATAGACGACCCTCTGAGCTGATCACGTATATCGTGTCTGGTTCGACTCAGGGAGGTGATTTAGAAGTATTCCACAGACACAACAGTATTTGCTGCTAGTTCAGTCTACCTCTCCCTGAAGTGGGGGGACTGAATCGTTGTGCTTGTGTTGGCAGACCCATGACAACAGGGAGCACCTGGCGATGATGCAACGCATACTTGGAAACATACCCTATCGAATGGCAAAGAAATCCAGGTATGTAACAGTATGGTGAACAACCCACGCCCTGCGGCTATCTTGAGCCGCTTAAGGCAGTGATAGTTACACCTTGTGGCCTCATGCTGAGATTACTAGACTTACCGGCAACACAGTGACTAGAGATTGATGTTTAAATGTTGGCGATTCGGATGTTCTGCGGCTAGGAGATAGTTCATAGTCAGGTGTTGGTCATGTCAGCTTGCCACGAGATAGACAGTCTCATCAGACATCCTTTAGCGAGATGTTTACTGCAGTACTGCATGTTGTCATTCGCTTTTTTAATCAGGCGTTCGCTGGTTAGTGTTGCCAACTTATTCTGAGAACGCTTATACGTTTGTGATGTTAGAGTCGTTACTGAATGTGGTGGCAGTGTAATGTGTATTACACTGTAACGTGTATGTTATGGTGTAACAGTACAGTGTAATGCTAGTGTAACACAGGTGTTACAGTGTAATAATGTGTTACAGTGTAACATGTGCGTTACTGCTGCAGTTGTCTGGCTACAGTGTTTGGCTGTGTTGTTGCATGGCAGTGCAGTTGTATGTGTGTCTGCTTCATTCTGCTACATTCTTGATGCTTTCTGCTCTTCCTTGTTCCTTGTTCCAACTCCTCTCTCCGCTGCCCAACCATGTGACGTCCAGTGCTGATGTCCGTGTTATTTACTGACAACTTCGGTTTAGGCCACATCAGGGTTCATTCTAGGCAGTGTACTTACTGTACTACTGGACAGGGTAACAGAGTAAGAAGATAAACACTGAGAGTACTTCACGAAGCATCTAGATTAGTTGGTGCTACTGCTGCAGTGTGTTCTGGCTGTCAGTGTATCGTGTTTCTCTTTAAATCATTGGCACACAGTCCTCCATTGCCAATGATTCCAGAGAGAACTGCATGCAAGACGTTGCACCAAAATATTTCCAAAAATTATCAGACGACGGATGACATTAGCTGTGTTCTGCTATATCTGTCATGATGAGTTCTTGTGGCATGTGTTCTACCAGCTTCTTATGTTTTCTTTATCTTTTGTTGCATTTCTTTGTGTTCAGTTGTAAGCTGCTGTATGTACTTTGTAGTCAGTTCACCTGACGTCAACAATAGTACACTAGCATAAACTGTATTGATAGATTTCACGTTGAACCGGCAAATAAGCTGGATTGATAGATTTAATGCTGTTGTGTAAGCTGTTTTTAGTAGATTTATTACCGTTTACCCATTATGATTCAGAAATAGTTGTTAATGATGTCACTAAATTGCATGTGTATAGACTATTTGTGTCATAGGTCTCTTACTTTGCGTTAATCTTGTGATGGGGAGAGCATGCTACTGTGACATTTAGTGGTGAACATCTAGTATGTTTTGTGGTGTTTAGAAGATGGTTATTAATGTGAATGAACTAAGGTGGTATAGCAGCTGTGTTCAGGTCACAGTGTTTTCTCATGCCAAAGTGAAGTTGCCCGTTTGCCTTATCGTAAAATTGTGTCAGTCAGTATAACTAATATCTAATTTGACTTATTGGCCATAAAAATGTTTTTTAATGTACCATTACTGGTTGAAATTTTAATATTTTGGAAAAATATTGTGTAGGTGGCTGCAAATTGTTTTAAAACATCTTATTTCTAATGAAGTTGATATGCGCATGATGCCCCTGTCAGGTCATAATATTTAGTCTCAGATTTACTGAAGTTTGCAATTTGAGGATCTTGACACCTCAGTGAATTTTATAAACATGCACAACTGTTGAATTAAGAAAGTGTTTTTGTTTCATTAAAACATTTAGGTGGTAATTAGCTTAAAAGAAGAAACATACGGGCAACCACTCTTTTAGGGGACGGATAGTCGCTTGTTTTTAACCAGTTTAGTATCAATGACTTTCAATACGCAACATATAATTGTACCGTTGTTGCTAAATACAGTTAGCAGTAGTCATCTTCTGAGTGATAAATAATGGGGATTGGGGTGTTTTTCTACAGCATGTACTAATGGACATACTTGATTTTTGTGTGAAATCATTCTGAAGCAAGGAACACAACTAAAGGGCCAGAACATTGTTAGAACACATCTGAAGGACGACTTAATATTGTAATTAGTATTTCAGTTTCGCTACATAATGTGTTTTATGACGACCATCCTTGAAAAGCGCGGCTGTGATGTCCAGCATCAGGTGTGGTACATGTATGCACCAACAGGTGGCGAGAGCGTTGTTGTGTGACGTGTTTATATTGTGCTCTGCAGCGAGTACTTCTGGCACGGTCGACTGGAGTGGGACCACCACACTGTCGCGGGGCGCTACGTGCGCGAGAACTGTAAACCCCTCCATGTAAGTAGGCGCTCTGTGCCTGCATGTAGTTCACACCCTCCCTCCCTCCCTCGCATTCCCCGCTGCTTTGCAAGGTTGTCCTTGCCGTGGTCTATGCCCCTCTCCCTCTAACCCTTCTTCTTGCCTTTCTGACTGCTTCACTCCCCCTGCGGAGCCTCCTTGTACTTACTGTGACAGGCTCATTGTTGACCACCTCTGGTAATGATGCTACCTACAACTGCAGAACTAAAAAACATGTCATGAGGCAAAACTGTGACATTTTATTTATTAGTCCTCACTTTGAAAATAGCTCAGGTGATTTGTCACTGTTATTTTCATTCCGATTCTGCACTGTTCGTACTTGCCAGTGGTGGTCATGCTGTTGAGGTGTGTGTTGCGAATGCTGTAGCCAGGTGACTGTAGCAGTGACGTCCTCGCTACTGTCACTGAGTCAGACAGTCGTGTGCTGTTCCGTTCCGTTCCGTTCCGTTCTCACGCATGCGTGCATGTTGTCTGTGATCTGCTTGAAGAAAGAACAAGTACTTCCACCGCGGCCGTCTAGACCTGGATGAACGCAGCACCGTCTTCCAGTATGTGAGAGATAACTGTAAACAACTCCAGGTAGGTCGTGTGACGTGTAACAGCAGGACACAAACAGGTCCTGGCATATGTGTGCGTGTCTGTGGGTGTGTTCGCCATGCATGCTACATCAACAGTCCCATCCTTGTTTTATTGCTTTCAAACTTTGTTGCTGAACTTAGCTGTCTTTATAGTGATTTTGCAATGGCCCAACCTAAGCAGTTTACCCGTGTGAAAATTCAGCTCTTTCTACACAGATATTTGTACTGGACAACTTGCAGTGGTTCCGTTTAATTACCTCTGCACATGCAAACCAATGAATTCGCTCGCATTGGTACTAAAAACGTTTCACGATGTCTCTGAAGTGGTTCAGATTGTGCCTAGTGTTGCAAGTTGTTCCGGTATAAATTGTATTTTCACAGATATTTGAACCATTGCAACATGCATTGGTTGAAATGCCTGTGTAAAGAGAGTTTTAGCAGGAGAATTTGTTGATTTATTTAAACGGTTGTGTGGGTGGTTGTGTTCCCATGTGTGACTTGTGATCCCAATTCTCTAGGCCTCAATGTGGAAAGCAAAATATGTTGAACTTGCATTAAAAAAGTCTTTTCGTACGTAAGTGTTTTCTCAGAATATTTCAGTTAACAAAAGTGGAATCCAGCATTTAAAAACAATATGTGTGAACTTGAATGTATGGTCTGTAGACCTCTATAAAGATCGTACTTGTAATGCCAATCAGTGTGGCACTATGGACAGAACTGTGTTATGAAGGCAAAGCGTTGGCAGAACTTGTGAAAGTGAATAGATGTACGTACACAGAGAGACGTTTACCAGCAATGTGCCATGTGTCGTATAGAAGGGACTGAGTGGGTGGATATAGAAGGCTCCAGCCACTTCCTCCTCTCTTCTCACCTCCACTCACATGTCTGTCATCTGTTGGCTGCTTTCTGCTCCTGTAGTTGGCAGATGATTTATCTTTGTATCTTGCTTATGTCACATATGCTAATATGCATTCTGTTAGACGGCTTTTATTTTCAGAAGAGCATATACCTTCTAGAGTATTTTATCAACTGAAAAGATCTTAACTATGTTTGTCAAATGGTGACAGCAAGATTTGTTATGGGGTATTAAGTTACAGAAAGTCTCAAAACATACTTGCCACCAAGAAAAAAATCCCTTATGCTATAGTATTTTCAATATAATTTGTTGTTGTTAAAAAGCTTGCTTTTGGAACAAGTGTTAAACCTGTTTCTTGTGACTAAGTTGTGAACTTGATATTGAAAGCTTTGAAGTAAATGGACTAATCTATTTAAATTCTGCTTTTGTTGTAAGAAACAACAGTAAAATGATTTCATGTAATGTGTGAAGACAGTTGAACAAGTCGGTTGTGTTGATAATATTACATGTAATGTGTGAAGACAGTTGAGCAAGTCGGTTGTGTTGATAATATTACATGTAATGTGTGAAGGCAGTTGAGCAAGTCGGTTGTGTTGATAATATTACATGTAATGTGTGAAGACAGTTGAGCAAGTTGGTTGTGTTGATAATATTACATGTAATGTGTGAAGACAGTTGAGCAAGTAGGTTGTGTTGATAATATTACATGTAATGTGTGAAGACAGTTGAGCAAGTCGGTTGTGTTGATAATATTACATGTAATGTGTGAAGACAGTTGAGCAAGTCGGTTGTGTTGATAATATTACATGTAATGTGTGCAGACAGTTGAGCAAGTCGGTTGTGTTGATAATATTACATGTAATGTGTGCAGACAGTTGAGCAAGTCGGTTGTGTTGATAATATTACATGTAATGTGTGCAGACAGTTGAGCAAGTCGGTTGTGTTGATAATATTACATGTAATGTGTGCAGACAGTTGAGCAAGTCGGTTGTGTTGATAATATTACATGTAATGTGTGCAGACAGTTGAGCAAGTCGGTTGTGTTGATAATATTACATGTAATGTGTGCAGACAGTTGAGCAAGTCGGTTGTGTTGATAATATTACATGTAATGTGTGCAGACAGTTGAGCAAGTTGGTTGTGTTGATAATATTACATGTAATGTGTGCAGACAGTTGAGCAAGTTGGTTGTGTTGATAATATTACATGTAATGTGTGAAGACAGTTGAGCAAGTTGGTTGTGTTGATAATATTACATGTAATGTGTGCAGACAGTTGAGCAAGTTGGTTGTGTTGATAATATTACATGTAATGTGTGAAGACAGTTGAACAAGTTGGTTGTGTTGATAATATTACATGTAATGTGTGAAGACAGTTGAGCAAGTTGGTTGTGTTGATAATATTACATGTAATGTGTGCAGACAGTTGAGCAAGTTGGTTGTGTTGCTTGCAGCGTTACATGTTGGGCGACAGCGACGACCACCGTAATCTGTTTGACCTCATAGAGAAGATGCTGGAGTACGAGCCGTCGATGCGCTGCACTCTGGACGAGGCCCTCAAACACCCATTCTTTGACCGCCTCTCCCCGGAACAGAAGGGCATCGTGAAGGCGCCGGCAAGCTCCGACGATGAGAGGGCTCGGTCCCACAGTCTCAGTCGATAGTCCACGTGGGCCAACCGAATCTCAAGCATTTCTTTTAGGCGCCCCTGGGGCACATGTGAAAAGATTGGACTTTTCATGCTATGTACACGTTGTTTCATAGCTCGCTACGGGATATTGAAGCCACCAAGGCATGTAGGGTCTAGCGCGGACTTTGTAGGTGTGAAACAGCCTCAGCTGCCCAAAGCCGTGGCCTTCTCAAGGACATCAGTGACGTTCAGATTTCACGTGCATCTGTCTAGCGTGGGTGTGGTCATGTACTGTTTGTTGGACATGATTTTTTACGAAGTCGTGACAATCGTTTGGCAGTTCTCTATTGACTTCATAGATGGCTAGTTGGGCTCACGTGGGCTACCCGGACGTTTGCCCTTGAACGTGACCTTGGTTGCAGACGACAGGATGTGTTGTGTTTGCTGTTTAGTCACCAAGATGTATGATATTTTCAGTTAGTGAGGCCGTGCTTGGTGGCTTTGTCTTACATATATTGGTGTGGCGTTGCATCAGTACTTGGCGAGAGCAGGAGTTTCAACAGTCAACATAACACTCTGAGAATTGTAAATTAGCTTGACTTTGTCGTTGACATCTCCTAGATAGACAGACGTCATAACGGATGTTGCTGGTTCAGACTTGTCCATTGAAACCAAAGACTGCATTTTATGGACTACGTGTTAGTTTTAGCCGAATCAAAATAATATGAAAAATGAATGTCTTAAAATAATTTGAAAAAATGCGTTACGGCGCAGAGTACTTGGTTTCAGAGTTGAATATTTGGTTTCAGTGAGATTTGATTAGAACTTGTTGTTATGACTGGATATACGCAAGTGACTTAGTTAATTGTACGTGGACAGTTTTGACAGCTGCCAACGCCATTCATCATATTAATGTGTACATTTTAACGTGATGTATTTATAGTAATGATGTGGGCGACCACAGGGAGACGTCTAATGCATATATGTATTTATATTTATTTACAGATCACTGTGCCAGTCTGTAATAAAATGTGCTAGGTTTAACTCAAAGTTCCTGTGTCTGTTTGCCATAGAGAGCATGTCGTAAGGAATCTGTGATTCAAGATTCAAAAGACTGTATTGTCCGTTTTAAACATTACAACAACAAAATTATCTTCATTGCCAGTAATAAGATAAGGTGATCCATATATAGTTGATAAGACTAAAATTAAGTATATAAATAAGTCGAGTATAAATGTATAAATAAATAAGCAGGTATTATTAATTTTATTAAAAGGTTTTGATAATACACAATGTGGTAATATGTACTAAAAATTGGTAACTACCGGGTAAATAAGATTAAATAAATAGGTACAGTAAGTATGTGGAATAACAAAGAGTTGTAATGTTAGACAAGTCTTCCTACTAAGACGAGCATGTCTGTTCTGTTACCCAGAAGCACCCTGTCAAGGTTGTAGTACTATGAGTTTTGTAACCTTTTAAGTTCACTCAATACATTGTACCTTTTCTCACTTACTAACTTAAAACCACTTGCTTGTAGGGATGTCAGCGTCTGTAATAATTCCCAGTAACAGTTATTTATACTTTTGGTGTTTTAATTACGGTGTGAAGTCCATTGGTTTTAATTGCAAACAATATCTTTAGCCCATTAAACACAATTTTGTGGGTAATGTATCCTCAGTATATTTATGCTGTATTCGAGTATTAAAAGAATTATATTTGAGATACCGACAAGGTCCATTTAAGAACCCAAGTAAGTATAGTTCTCACATTTTCTACCAAGTTGAAGTAGTGGTAAATTCATTTGTGCACATAAGTTCATTTAATGACCACTTTACACTAGTTATTAGCAATTTTTTAGTAATTAGTATACACAAACTGTGGATTTTTTTTAGTAATTAGTATACACAAACTGGGAGGTCTGTAATGAGCAAGGTACTGACTGCCACCTGTATGCACTCGTGGTCATTTGGTGGTCGCACTTGCACTTGATCCAAACATGTTCTACTACACTTCACTTTCTAGTCCGGGGAATTAGGGTGTGGAAACTATTTCATGTCTTTAGACGGGAATTTTGGAGTGGGAAGTGTAATTGCAAAGATTTTGGTTCTACTACTGAACACAACACGATTGCTTTATTGAGTGACTGTCCTGAAATAATAGGACATACATAGGACATAATGCGTACACATAAAAACAGGCCGTCAACTTCGAATATGCAATTGTCACAAGTAATCCGAACAGTGAAAGACATGTTACTCTTGCTTAATTGTTTTCAGGCATTAGTATTAAATTAGTATCTTGTTTTTTATATAGACCACCAAGATCATGATGTATTATGTTGAAAAAATAACGTGGCAGTGTTGTTAAGAAATTAAGACTTATGAAACTTGTAGTGCTATCAACATTTTGTAGTAAAACAATATTTTAAAATCTAATGATGGTATGTTTACAGTGAGATAGCCTTTCTGGCAAGGACCTGAGGTATATATATATATATATATATATATATATATGTATATATGCCAACTTTGAAAGTAAACCAATCATTTATAAATTGGGACATGTGGGACACTTGATAAAGAAAACATTGGAATGCTTTGTAATGTTGGGTCATCTTACATGGTATGTTCACATGACAATACACCCGCAAACAATTATGTTACAATATATTACTACTTTAAATAAGAACAATCACATACAATAAAAAGTGAAACGTTATAGCATTGATAAATAATAACTGGTATGATCAAATGTTAATTAAAAATCATAAAGTTTGGAATAAAATAATATTTTATTTGCATATATCACATATATATATATATAATATATATATTATATATATATGTATATATATATATATATGATAAATTAACTAATACACGCAATAAAAAACATGGAGTGGAATATGTGTGTACTGCAGATGGGAGAAAAACCACTTCTGTTTTGACAGGACTTATACAACTAGGGGGAAAAGCTGCTACCTAACTTGCTTGATCTGATTTGGCAACTAGATGGGAGGGGATCAAATAGGTCATGGGCAGGATGGGATGAATAAGAGGCACTGCTACTACAATGATTCAAGGCTGGGAAGGTCTGCCAATGATCAGGAAGCAGTGTTTACATGTATATAGGAGTGAAATATGTAACAAATGTAGATGGCATGACTGTCTGTATCTCTTTCCCCCCATTTATTTGGGGTCAACCCCCACCAACTACCACTCGCTCCTAATGGAAGCGAACATGTTAATTATTCTGTGATTTGTTAGTCTGACACAAATAAATTCAATAACTTAGTAGAAAGTAGAAACTGGCTGAAACTGAAATTGCGGTCGCAGGAAGTGTTTGTGTACACTAATCACACCTTGAAACAGGTGACTTGGGTCACGCAACAACATAAGCAAATAAATTGTAGTGCCTAAACGAAAACATTTGTTAAATTATCCGAATAGGGAAGTATCGGATTAATGCTGTTTATTGGATTTTCAAGGTAGTATAGGGATATGCCATGTACATGAAACCGAAAGACTGCCCAAGACACTAGGAAGATTACGACTTCAATATTTTATATCACACTGTTCTACTTCCTACAGGAAATGTTAAAGTGACATGATCAGTTTGTGGCTTTTTATTTTTATTGCAAAATCATGTTAATCAGTATAAGTTATAACCATTGTAGCGTCCTGACCGCCAATAAATGTTTTATCGAAACAGAACTGACTTTGTGATGTTAAACGTCGAATGTTTATAAGAATCCCGATGCTGTCACTCAAATCACCGCGAGTGACACCCACCCTTTGACCTTTACCAACTGGGAGCCGTGCACCTGGCTGGGTGTGGCGTTAGTGGCGTCAACTTGTGTTCACATGATACTGCATCGTGTGATCATGCATTTCCTTCTGGGCTTTTAGCCACGCCTACAACGGTTTCGAAAACGCCTCATGGTCGATGTGTACAGAGAGTTAAGCGCTCTTACTGTGTCTATTTTCAACCCCTAAATGGTACTTGAAAACATATTTTGACTGTCTTTATGCTATAATAGGTATAATTTATACCGTATAATATGATTTTGCAATAAAAATAAAAAACCACGAACGGATCATGTCGCTTTAAATAGGCAGACATCAATAGACAATGTAATGTGCTGACACCTGATGGCTACAATATAAGTTGGGTGAAACCATACCTTAAAGGCTTCAATGTGAAGAGAATCACAATCAACTCTGTTTATTGCTCACACATTTTAGCGGCATAGATTGGAATATGACATGTCAATACATACACATGTACTAGAACAAAATATGTAATTTTTCACAAAATGTCATGTATAAATTATTTGAAATGCTGTTTGATAAAATTAATGATATTTAAAATTCATATATCGGATAGACCCAAGCAATTCAATAAATGATAGTTTTGAAGTTCATTAGTGATTCTTGGCGACCCACTCAAAACAGCTTGGCAACCCAATTTTCCGTTCGCGACCCTGGGGTCAAGAACCACTGTACTGGGAGCAAATAAACAAGTGCTGTTTATCTTCACTGATTGAAGGTGAGTGCTACTGCTGTGCTGATTCCATGCCGAGTGGCCGAGTGCATATACTAGATCTTGACCACAACCCAACCGGGGAGAGAGAATCGCTACAACCATAATGTATAGTATAGCACCGGTTCATGGTGTCTTGCTTGTATCATCAAACGTGTTGATAATAGGCTCAATAAAATACATAAATTTCTAAACATAGTCACAAAACAAAATAGTGGGAACAGTGGTGCCACCTGTAGGACAGAACTGTATTAATTTTTGCAAATATTGAAATGGCACAGTCAGTGCTTCCAGTGTCTTGGTAAGCACAGTGATGTGTGTCTCGGCCTGCCATTTACAACCTGTTTTGGATGACAGCATCCCTACAAATTTACCAGACCACAACTTGTGCTTGAGACGACCCAACCACCAATGCTTCCACCCCGACCTTCCAGGCATTTATAATATTGCAACCATCCAATGAAATGTTTACTTATCCAAAAGTATGGGTCTCGGTATACAGCCCTAACTTGTTTACCTCATGTTTAATAATCCGGTTGTTTCACAATCCACGTTTTATAATAAAAACGTAAGTTCTTACATATCGAAGTATCCAGCCATGCTGCAATTAATACACGGAGGCTGCCCATACAAATATCCACCACTCTCTATAGCCAGGTATTCATTTATATACCTGAGTGAACTGGAGCAATTTAGAGTAAAAAACCTTTATTCAAACCCGGGTTCTTTCAGTTGAGAGTCAGAAGTTCTACTCCTGAGTCACTGCGCTCTAAGGTGTCTCCCTAATTCACAAGTTTCGTTTATCCGACCAAAAATATTGTGAACCAAAATGTGGAGAAAAACGAGTCCTGACCACGTGACTACTCTGAGCCCCAGCTTCATCAGTTGTGTGAACACTCTTTGTATTTCTGGGTAATACACGAGTTGTACGGAAAGAAAACAACAATGTGAGAACACAACGTGGGTTATGTAAGCACTGCCATGACGCACAGTCGAGATTCCTTTATTATTTCTCAAAGTTACAATGGCTGAAGCACACTTCAGTGAGGGGTCATTTCAACACAGCCATATCTGACACTACACAAAACAGCTTCCTGTGTGAGGGATGTGACTACTGGTGAAACTGCAGACACCCTCCCCCATATCAAAAGGCAACTCCAGGGAATCACCCTCACACAATTAAAAATAATTATACTTACAGAATGTTACATGTAACACAAGCCATGATTGGCTAATATCCAAATCACAGATTCCAGAATGGCAATAAAATAATTGGATAATTAACAGGCACAACTTATCTGCAGCAATTGGACTAGATCTACCAAGACGTAATGAAAATAGATATATCAAAACTATCCATAAATCACACTAGGGTGGAGAAGGTTGCGGTCACATAACTTGTTTTGTGTAGTGTCAAAATCAGTATTGAAACGTCCGTTACAAGTGAATCTTCCCTCAAGACACTGTATCTTATCAGTCCAACTGCAGCGAATATCTTATTCACCCATCGAATTAGCATCTGTTGTCTTACAGCATTTAGAGATCTACCTAGACAAATATACATCCACCTAGACAACTTAAGTAACCTTCATAAATACAACATTGTAACACTTACATCCAATGTGTATGTGTCTGACCTACTGATACTGTACATACCTCAGTGATATGGAAACAGTTAAATGATATAAACAATTCTCACTGCTTAACAAAATGACATTGCAACAGTCATTGCAATAACATATCAGCTGGTTACAAGTTATACCTGCACAACATATGGCACTGTCATGATTTTTAATCTCTTATTTTTATTTTTATTATCGTTAAAGATGATATATAGTTTATTCAGAGAACGATTTATTGGTCTGACATTTTTTTCATTTATGAATTTTTTTCATGGAAAATATGCTCAGGCATACAGGATTAAAACCAACTTAATATTACAACTTGAAGTTACTATTGATGTGAGGTTTAACAAAATTGCAATTTAAATGTATGAAAGCCTCAACCAGCTGTGCATAAGTTAACAAGTGAAAATCAATGATGCATTCCCTATCAATAACTACATATACATACATGTACACAAGTTGATATACGTATAAAAACAATGCTTATATAATCGCTACACACAACTACTCAAGAATATGTGTTTCTTATTAAGCCATTTGTTGTGACAGTTTGTGAGATAAAAAGGATATATAAAAAGTACATCTGTTCACTGTATCTACACCTCATCCGTCAAAGGACAGTCATTTTCAATGCTGCATAAATTATGTACGCCGTAGTTAAATATATTTTGTTGTAAAACAATTTAAATGTAGCATTATTTTACATAAACCAAAACGTGTTACTAAACCTTAATAAAACATCCATTAAATAACAAACAAAACAAATTTCTTGCTTAGTTTAGGGCACAATTATAAACTAATTGTGTCCATATCTCTGTGCTATGATGCAACCTTTGAGTTCATGCACTCCTTTACCCCATGCAGCAAACATACCCAAGCAGAGTGTGCAGTGAACTATACATTGAACTACAATGTTCAGTGAACTATACATTGAACTACAATGTTCAGTGAACTATACATTGAACTACAATGTTCAGTGAACTATACATTGAACTACAATGTTCAGTGAACTATACATAGAACTACAATGTTCAGTGAACTATACATTGAACTACAATGTTCAGTGAACTATACATTGAACTACAATGTTCCGTGAACTATACATTGAATTACAATGTTCAGTGAACTATACATTGAACTACAATGTTCAGTGAACTATACATTGAACTACAATGTTCGTGAACTATACATTGAATTACAATGTTCAGTGAAGTATACATTGAACTACAATGTTCAGTGAACTATACATTGAACTACAATGTTCAGTGAACTATACATTGAATTACAATGTTCAGTGAACTATACATTGAACTACAATGTTCAGTGAACTATACATTGAACTACAATGTTCCGTGAACTATACATTGAATTACAATGTTCAGTGAACTACCGGGGTATACATTGAATTACAATATTCAGTGAACTACCAGGTATACATTGAATTACAATGTTCAGTGAACTATGCATTGAACTACAATGTTCAGTGAACTATACATTGAACTACAATGTTCAGTGAACTATACATTGAACTACAATGTTCAGTGAACTATACATTGAACTACAATGTTCAGTGAACTATACATTGAACTACAATGTTCAGTGAACTATGCATTGAACTACAATGTTCAGTGAACTATGCATTGAACTACAATGTTCAGTGAACTATACATTGAACTACAATGTTCAGTGAACTATACATTGAACTACAATGTTCAGTGAACTATACATTGAACTACAATGTTCAGTGAACTATACATTGAACTACAATGTTCAGTGAACTATACATTGAACTACAATGTTCAGTGAACTATACATTGAACTACAATGTTCAGTGAACTATACATTGAACTACAATGTTCAGTGAACTATACATTGAACTACAATGTTCAGTGAACTATGCATTGAACTACAATGTTCAGTGAACTATACATTGAACTACAATGTTCAGTGAACTATGCATTGAACTACAATGTTCAGTGAACTATACATTGAACTACAATGTTCAGTGAACTATACATTGAACTACAATGTTCAGTGAACTATACATTGAACTACAATGTTCAGTGAACTATACATTGAACTACAATGTTCAATGTACCACAACAGGTGATTATCGGGCAAACAACAATAACTCAAGCTGGATATATTACAGCACAATACAACACTGTACAAAATTGTAAAAAGTACAAAAATAATATCACTATCTAACAAATGGACCCATCTTAATAATAACAAACCGTACATGAATGCCCAATGAACTGTCTGTCTGCATTCCACCTCACTGAACCATTTCTAACACCCCAACAGAAGGTAAGACTTCGCCAAGAGTGGTCAACTAAAAACATGAAGTTACGCAAATGTAAAATTGCATTTCAAAACCACTGCCCAATGTTGTATATAAATGCTAAGATACAATGCCACATAACATTAAATGCACAACTTTGTGTGGTCTGTCTGTCACACTAACCTTTACCAGTGCACTTATCTTGAGCATAATATGGAAGACATCGTTATAATAAAACAATTTGTAAAAAAACTTGCATAAATAGTACCATAGGGGCATAACATACAGCTACATACTGCGTAATGTTTTACTTTCTACTCTGCTACACAACTGTAAACAATTACAGGCAGTCACCTCATACATAACTCTCCTCACATGGAGGTGACAAGCTGCCTAACCGTGCAAGCCTCCACTGGCAATATGAGAAATAATACAGTTTCTACTCGTGTTTTAAGCAAAAGACAATGTAATTTCAAATTACCACCGTCAATGTCTGAAATTGTTATTGTCACAAATGACTGAATGCCACAACTTATAAAACTGACATGTCTTTTGTGTTATTTTCTCAATACTAGTCCATAAATCTAGTACCAATCCAACCAACACAATGTATGTGAATCTTACTGCATATGATTTTCTTCCCCTGTCCTTGTAGCAGTTTAAACAACAACATGAAAAATAAATAACATTTATCCAATGTCACTTTCAATTAGCTTAATGGTGACTGAATTTGTGTCTGGTTGTTGTGATTAATTCCAAACAAATGTAACTACAGTCATATCTAAATTTCTTAGAAATTGGCTAAACAGGGTTTTAGGACAGATTGGACAGGGATTGTTTTGTACAAGAAGCAGCAGAATGTGGGAAATGTCTACTATACCTACTTTTACAAGTACAATCAACTGGTTACTATAGCAAATTTGACAACAGAACGATTGTGTCTGACACCTGTTTTCATCTAAGTTATGGCGAGACTAGTTTGTGGATTGTTTAGCTGAACAGTTTCCCCAGTCCACTGTGACAGAGGTCTGTGTCAGTCTAGTCAAAGTAGTGTTTAGAACTCCGAAGACAACAGACCAGGGCAATGGACGATACCAGGCCCAGGAACTGCAACGAAACAACCAGGAACATGACATCAGCAATGACAATGCAGCTGGACACAAATTAAAATAAAATACCTTTATTTATCCCGCATGGGGAAATTTCATTTCAACAACACACAGTCATGTAAATACATCCTCAAAACACTACATTTCAACAACATACATCCATGTAATTATGTAAACACATCCTCCAAACACTACATTTCAAAAACATACATCCATGTAATTATGTAAACACATCCTCCAAACACTACATTTCAACAACATACAGCCATGTAAACACATCCTCCAAACAATACATTTCAACAACATACAGCCATGTAAACACATCCTCCAAACAATACATTTCAACAACATACATCACATGTAATTATGTAAACACATCCTCCAAACAATACATTTCAACAACATACAACATACAGCCATGTAAACACATCCTCCAAACAATACATTTCAACAACATACATACATGTAATTATGTAAACACATCCTCCAAACACTACATTTCAACAACATACATACATGTAATTATGTAAACACATCCTCCAAACACTACATTTCAACAACATACAGCCATGTAAACACATCCTCCAAACACTACATTTCAACAACATACAGCCATGTAAACACATCCTCCAAACAATACATTTCAACAACATACATACATGTAATTATGTAAACACATCCTCCAAACACTACATTTCAACAACATACAACATACAGCCATGTAAACACATCCTCCAAACATACATTTCAACAACATACGTACATGTAATTATGTAAACACATCCTCCAAACACTACATTTCAACAACATACAACATACAGCCATGTAAACACATCCTCCAAACACTACATTTCAACAACATACGTACATGTAATTATGTAAACACATCCTCCAAACACTACATTTCAACAACATACAGCCATGTAAACACATCCTCCAAACACTACATTTCAACAACATACGTACATGTAATTATGTAAACACATCCTCCAAACACTACATTTCAACAACATACAGCCACGTAAACACATCCTCCAAACATTACATTTCTACAATATGAAATTTTCATTAAAACACATCCGGGTGCTTAATGTGTTACAATAATGGATATGGCTTATGAGATTTTACAAGAGAATGGAATGGACATTCGTGTTGAGCTCACCTGTAACACACCGACTGTGATGGCGACAATTCCAACGACGTACAGATGACGTCTGGCCCAATAGGTCACTTCTTTATTACAGCCCTAAAACACAGGTCACCCATTTTGTACAAAATCAACTTATTTTGGTGCAGAGTATATGTGACGTACAACGTTTCAACCCATATTATGCTCCAAAGTATGTTAATTTCTTACAAAACAATCAAACCTTGGAGCCATGAACAATAATTCCATATAAGTTAGTTAAAATTGTCCAAACACAGTGGTCAATCTACTGCCGTCATTATGCTATAGCCTCAGTGATCACAGTGGAAGCATCAAGACAGACTGGACTACCTGAAGTAAGGAGCCATAAATGACCAGTAGGTGACAATTTTAACCAGTAACTATTTATTATGAAGAACTGTATTCAAACCAGCTATGAAGTTTACTACACGTGAATACTTTAGTACCTATCACCTATATTTCCTTAATTTAGAATAGATCTGATTTATTATGTGCTGTTCAGTTATAACATAAATTTCACTAGCTTATATTGATTCTTAGGATATCTCATTTAAATACATTTTTTCCAGAAGAAACTCTTGAAGGAAATATTACTTCTAGACTGAAGAAACATTGAAAAAAACATGAAAAAAACCTTTGAAAGAAACCATGAACTCTGTCAATTGCCAACCTGAGAGAACCACATGTTTCGATCGCCTCCTTTCCCGCACCCTGGGGAAATGGTATAGCAGCAGGAATCGGGCACATTGTTCCCCCCGGGCCACGTGCCCTGGAACCAGTCTGTGTAATTGTTGATGCCACAACACTGAAACTGAACCACACATCTCGGGTTAGACAGAACTTATCAGACTGCAAGTTGCATTCAGAAACAGTGCACAATCACACTTAGAAACACAGTCACAAGATTGAAGTATTACACTGAAGGACAGGTTACATCAGTATATACTGTCTTGACCAGATTTCAGCGGCTGTGGTTATGCAACTGTTAACTTAAAGCCAGGGCGCCAGCGGCTAGGTTTTACTTTTTCATTTAATATTACATTCTTATGACTACAATATGAATGTTGAAGGTTTACTGCTTGCCAATTTGTATTTAAGTTACTTTATTAAGATTGAAACAATGTTCATAATTTGAGACATTCCACCTGTGACATTCCAATGGCAAACACAATTTTTTTAAATAAATAATTTTGTTATCTGACTGATGGTGTGGGCGGGTTAAAGTTCACAGATGTGGAAAACACATCACACTTACTCCCTGCTGCAGACTGTCCCAGGCCTTCCCCAGTCCCTCCTGCTCGTCCCCGTGGGAAAACTTCACCTTCCACAAGCCACCCATAAACTCGCGACCCATGATCTGCTTGACCTCTGACCTGTGGACGAACATCAGCGCCCCGAGGGTAATCTCT
This sequence comes from Ridgeia piscesae, assembly GCA_025642075.2. NCBI lineage: Eukaryota > Metazoa > Annelida > Polychaeta > Sabellida > Siboglinidae > Ridgeia > Ridgeia piscesae. Next base: position 1,040,997 of record JAODUO010000028.1, read on the forward strand.
GCGACGAAGAGAATGGCCACCAGGATGAAGTACTGAAGGGCAAAACAATGAGGAACATGTCAGCTGTAATTCCCTCAGTCGTGGGACTCGGCAGGAATGATACACTGCGTGCTGAATATAGAAATTAATCAAAAGGCATTTATAAACAATTAATTGCAAGTGTAACTAGAAATGCAATTAATTAGAAACAACAATTATTTATAATTAGTGTGAAAATGTAACTGTACCGTCAACACACATACATACATTACAGTTCAATTACAATAATACTACAACTGTAAGTAAGTTTACTTGGCATGTTTTCAATAAAATAAGTCAAATTACCTGGTATATCAAGATTATAATCGATAAAAAACAATAAAATGTTTGCAATCATAAATATCAAAATTATAATCAATAAAAACAACAACCTTAACAGGACGAGCCTTTGCTATGACTACTGAGTACTGACCACCATGAGCATGACTCGACTGTCAACCAACGCTCCACAGCATCCGAAGAACGTGACGATGATGAGGATGCTGCCAGCAACAATACAGAGCATGCTGACCCCAAGCAGGTAGTAGTCCGAGGCGACCGACGCCACGACGGCTCCCTTGGATACGTGGATCCATACTCCCACAGCGAGCAGACCAAACCCAAACACCTGGAACAGTGGAAAATAATTGAAAAACATTTCTATGCGTATCAGCTGTTGCCTGGTATAATCGATATTGAGTGTTTTTTCTGTGGCTGTTCTCTTTACTGTTTTTATTATTATATTAGTTATTTATTTTCAACACATTGTATAAAATGAAGTGATCCAACTTGTGATATATACTTTTTGAACAGAAACCTTTATAATTTTTTAAATGTCTGTATAATAGTGGATGTTGCATGGAATATTTGATGTTATATTTGATGCTGATATTGTTTGTTTATTTATATACATGCTGTCCTTATTGTTCTTATAATTATATTGTTTTGTTATTTCTATGTGTTGTTTCAATTACTGGGTCCCACAGAGTCGCTGGAATCTGAATAAATACATTACAATAAATATGTCAATTAGCGGCTCAAAGAATCCCACTATTACATACACCACTGGCTCAAAGCAACCTGAATATAGATGTGTTCATACTAAGTGGAACTAATTTCAATCAGGTTATGAAAATACTTTGTGATAGCTTTAGGGCAACCCAAGCCTGAATGCAAGGAAGTTATCATTTAGTTATGCTCAAAACATGTGTTGTGATTGTGTGAAATCATTCAACTTGTCAGTCAGCAACAGCTGTTGTGTACAAGGATGATACTCACCCAAAAGATGACATTGAAGAGGAAGAAGAACCCCTTTACGCAACTGTAGCTAGACAGACCGCCAGAGCCCATGTTGGTGATGTCTCAAAGGCACGGATGCCTGATGCTGCAAATTATACAACATTCTACATCTCACAAACTTAAAAAAAATTATTATAACAAAAAGGTAAGGAAAATATCATTAAAATGCAGCCATTTTCAAATCTTTACAGCTACAGTCAAATGTTCATTGCCAATGTAATTGTTTATAATTTTATTGAATATCAGTTAAGTCTTGACATATTACATTCAGCATTCTTGCAGTACATGTGATCCTTGGGCCAAATCATCTGCTATGGCACCATTGCACCACGAACCATTCGTCGGCGTGGGCCAAATTAATTATTCTGGGACCCCTCTCACCCTTCTGCTCTGGCTCTGATTAAGATAGTTTCCCACGGCCATGACCATGGGCCTCCCCACCCCAGTCTCTCTCTTACTACAAACCCCTGAACTAAATTCTACCCCACAACATTACCTTGCTACATTTCTCTTATCAAAGATTACCCCCAAAATTTCAACGAAATTATTGTGTTCGTTCAGCAGAAGAAAAAGAACGGTGTCAGAGCTACGGATAAGTAAGGCAGTGTTATGTAAACATTACGTATTATCGCCCTTGTTGTAAGTAGAGTTCGGAACACGTTATTGTTATTATATCGTTATAAAACACTAGGTTGATAAATAGTGCTTTATGAAAATTCAGTATAGTCGATGCAAGAGATCGGTATATAGTGAATAACAGCTCACGAAATTCAGCTTCTCGGATGCAGAGTTTCCCAGCTTTCACAACACATTCCCGAAATTCTTCTTCACATTTGACGTCGAAAGATGGCGCCACGAAAGCCATACAATTTATTTCATACAATCGCTAGGTGTCGCCACACACATTTTCACAAGACGGCGGGATGAGCGATTAAATATGTTATGGAAATTGGTAAGCTGCGCCATACAAGTAGCAGGAGCAATCTGCCTGTAATCTGCTAATGACTATCACGTGTCAAGAGGTTTTGTGTGTGTATAAAATAGCAAAAAAGACAATTGCAAGGCCTTGTAGGCATATAAATCAACGCTACGCTCCCCTGACTGTTGGTTTCGTTTCCTCCAATCTAGTTCGTAACCTACTTTACCCAGCGCAGCTTAATCTGAAGGAACGTAGCCTCCACGATGGTGGCCATTGCACTTTGTTGGTATTGACAAAGTCACACCAGATTACACAGATGATTGACTTTGAAAACACATTCGAGAACAGACAGCAGGCTGTAGTGTTGGGGGAGAGAGATCAAACTTCATGCCTGTGAACTCGGGAGTCCCCCAGGGATCAGTCGTCGGCCCGTGTCTCTTCCTTCTGTACATCAATGACCTACCCATAGGCATTGAATAAAAAATCCGACTGTTTGCTGATGACACCCTGTGTAGTAACACCATTAAAAACAAAGAGAACCAGAAAAAGCTGCAAAAAGATATTGACTCCCGAGCACCACATGGGAGAAACAGTGGTCCATGAGCTTCCATCCACAGAAATGCTACACGTTGAGTGCCACCCGAAAGAAAGAAAAAATGATACCGTCATACCACCTACACGGACACATCCTGCAAAACGTCAGCACAGCAAAATAACTTGGCCTAAACGTACAGGATAACCTGAATTGGGGACTCCACATAGACACCATCACCAATAAAGCGAACAAGACACTCGGCTTCCTCAGAAGAAACCTAAAAATCTGAAACAAGAAAAGAAAAGAAACAGCATATAAAGCCTTTGTCCTCCCAATCATGGAGTACTCGGCCACTGTCTGGGATCCACACTCTGCAAACATTATAAAAACAATAGAAAAAGTTCAACGCCGTGCAGCAAGATGGGTTACAAATAGACACCACCAGACATCCTGCGTCAAGTCCATCATCGACTCTCTTGCCTGGCCCACACTCCAACAACGCCGTAAAAAGTCACCATTGATTCTGAATACCTACCACAGCCAACAGAAACCAGATCAAGCCACAGAAAGAACAACACACACAGCTACAATATCCCCTACTGCAGGACACAGTACAAACATATGTCATTCTTCCCCCGGACCATCCTCGAATGGAACAGCATGCCCCAGGAAATAGTGGCAGCCAAGTCCCTGGACTGTTTCAAGTCCAGGCTTGCTGCCCACTTATAACCAGACAGACCACCCCTCCCCTTCCCCCGTCTATGCCACCCACCCTTTCACTACATTTCAGAAGTGTCTACTGCAACCTCCACAAATCAGCATAATCATCACAACATTGATGTTGGCTGATTAATAGAAGAAGAAGACACAGAGGGGTCCCGGATGTTTCGGCCCAAAACAGTTTCGGCCCACCGAACTTCAAAGATTGCAGAAACGGATGTTTCGGCCCAATGGGCCGAAACTGTTTTGGGCCGAAACACCCGGTTCCCACATAGAGTCTATATTGCTGTGGAACTGTTTAAGACGGCGCACACGACGACGGTAAGTCACCCATGATTCCACACAAAACAGGATACTTTGCCTGTCTCCGTTTATGATTACAGAATTGACGCCACATTAATTTGTTTGTTGCGCCTCTGAGCCTGAAATTTCAAGGATATATGCGCTATAGAAGTGTTACAATTATTATTATAATCAAGACGACATCTCCGTAAAGAGTACGCTCACTTTGCTGCTAGTCTGAGGCAATATTGGTATTATACACGCTTGTGCAGTTTGCACTTGAAAGCAGCCTAAAAAGACAGAAGTTCTCTACCAGCCAGCTCCCCATAACAACGAAATCGACAACAGGCTGTCCATGGCAAACTCCAGTCTTTTTCTGGCTGATTGCTAGTCCAGACTGTTGTGCTGGCTCCGCAAAACATGACGTCATTTGCTGCATGACGCATTGCGTGTTGGCGAAGTGTGACACATCGTCTGCAAACAACATCTCGCGTATAAGTTTTCCAATGTCTTCTGGTGAGCACGATGTTTGAATTCCACAGGTTGTCATGTGTTCGGAACCGTGTGTACACGCCGTCATAAAGATCTTCAGTGCCTTGCTGAAGCATCACTCAGAAGAAGATGACGAACAGTCAGTGTTGGAGCAAGGGTACAGCCCTGTTCACGCCGTTGGTTACTAGGAAAGGTCTTGAGAGATCATTCTCATGTTTAACTTGTTCACACTATTTTTTGTGACACTGAATGATCATGATTATGAACCTTGATGAGTTCCACTTAGAAAGAAGATACCCTTAAGCCAAACAATTGGCAATTATCTAAACAGAACAAACCTAATATTACATACCTGACATGAACACGCGCGCATGAGAGGATAGACACACGCACATGTATACACACAAATGGACCAATGGGATACGTCCGGTAATTTAAGAGCACTCTAGTCATCCATTTTCTCATACATAAAATGAGATGTCCCTACGGTATACTCTAAGCCATGATTACCCATCTGCCGGATGCTCCAAGTCGTAATTAAAATGACTAACTAAATTACAAGAGTAATGAGCCGTACTCTGGCACGACCTAAGCCCGTCGGGGATAAGGAAACATTGTCCAAACTATGCCTAAGACTCCTGACACTCGATGATGTTTACTGCATTTATCTTTAGGTCCTTTCAGATGCGTGCTTGTTTCAAGGGGTATTCACAAACTAGCTAAGTTTGAGGTGTAACTGTTTGAATGCGCTACGTGTTATTTTGCCAACATAACCATAACCATAATATTGATTGATGATCACAATATGTGCTGTAAGTACATAAATTTCATAAGTATATTTATACAAGCATACACATTATTATATCATGTTCACATACTATTATTAGCTTTTATAAAAATCAGCAATACATACAAACATGTGTACTTATAGTAATTATTGTTGTACAAAAAAAAAACAATCATATAATTTTTACAAATTGGGGTCGGTAGCTCCTATTAAGACAATGTCGCTGTCATAGGAGCCATCATAATTTCATGGTGAATAGTAATATGGTCTTTTAACAAAATCTCAGTTTAACTGACGTCGCTGTGTGTCGCTTGCGGGTCTGTGCAGAATATTCTGGCAGGGTCGTAATTATGTTGTCCGCTGCAGGTTCAATCAATACAATTAACTTAGAGAGTAATTAGTCGCTGTGAACCGTATGCATAGAAGAATAGACGAACTCGAATCGGTTTGATCCCGACCTGGACTGCAAGTACGCACGGAGCATGTTCAATGTTCAATCCCAATCCTTGTCCATGGCTGTATTAAGCAAGACAGATTTTCTTATTTAATGTTTACAGTGCGTTTAACATGTGTGTGTGTGTGTGTGTGTGTGTGTGTGTGTGTGTGTGTGTGTGTGTGCGTGCGTGTGCGTGTGCGTGTGCGTGTGCGTGTGCGTGTGCGTGTGCGTGTGCGTGTGCGTGTGCGTGTGCGTGTGCGTGTGCGTGTGCGTGTGCGTGTGCGTGTGCGCGTGCGCGTGCGCGTGCGCGTGCGCGTGTGCGTGTGTGTGTGTGTGTGTGTGTGTGCATGCTTGTCTGTTAATATACTATTCAGTGCTAAAGTATTGTTTCATTTCTATCAACGTCATTAACGACGCATCGGCAGAGGTGTCCAATTAAAAAAAAGTTACATTGATACGAGCATTGCAGGTTTTACTTCGGTTTTATTTCAGAATAGCAGAGGTTCTTACTGGCAAATCGTACGCCTGGCACGCCTAAGACACGCCGGCAGCTGTTGTCTGATGAGACGGTTGACCGAGCCTACGGAGACACAGACACAACGGCAAGGGCAGCCGGCCCCTGCTTATTGTCGTCTCGGCCTATGTTTACAGATTTATGGTTTCCAGAGGAGAATTGGATCTGTTATTTCATCGCGGTACATCACTTGCCCTGCCACACGTAGAGGTCGTCTTCTCAAGATGGTGGACATCCGCGATAGACCGTCCTGGTTGGTGACACCACTTGCCACCAATCAAATGTAAGTTCCGGTGCTCCCTGTTTATGATCGCGGATTAGAATGATGCCGTTGTTTTGCTGACAGCGTCGGCTGACGGTACAGACTCTGCTTCAAGACACAGAAGTGATCTCAGACATTGGAACATCCATCGCCAGCCAAACAGATACGCTCACGAAGGATATAGAATTTACACAAAAGTAGGTTAACTGATTAACGGTAGCTACAGCAAACATAAAATGGTTAATTGTAATCATAATTCAATTGCCGCATTTTTCTAACACGAGGTCAAAGTTGATCGGTCGCCTGAGGGCACGTTGCTGACCGTGGGTTGCATTGTGTGTACTGCGTTTGCGCATTGGTGTTTTGCAAGCTCTTGCCGGTAGCTACTTTTCCCATGAAATACGGAATTCGTGAGCAGGTGTCCGTCCCGTATTGTTCCATGTGGAAGGTGGCAACCCTACTATCGGGGCACACAGAGGTCTCCTCGTGGAAGAATAACGGGACAGGGAGGAGGGAAGTGCCACTGAAGAAGCAGCTTCAATATCATCCAAGGACGGCTATAATGAAGTATTGTATAATGTATTTAAACATACAGTACAACTGTGCCACCAACCGACCTCCAGACAGTGCAGACCTTTGACATGTGTGTAGTTGTGTGTGTTTATTGAAGTAGCGCAATGGAGCAGTGATTAAAGCTTCGAACTAACGATTAAGAGCTAGAATCTGGGTTCGAATCCTGTGCTGTCGGGTCAAACCGTAGACAATTTTTGTTAACCTAGTTCATTCAGTACCTGGACATAGTCAGAGGTGGATATTATTGTGAACGAATATTCTTCGCGTATTAATTGCAGCGTAGCTGGATCCTTCCCACAGAATTCGAGACGATGTTCGATTGAACAGGGTCTGCCAGGGAGTAAAGTATAAAGCTCTTTGACCAATACTGTGGATTGGATACTGCGCTATATAAAACGTACCTTTGCTTACCTTTTATTGATTCGTACTGCCAACGATAGATCAATAACAATATGTTGTTACTTACTGTTAGCGTTGTGTCTATCCAGCAGTATGGTATTTGTCATTGTACTGATTTACCTCATCAGCGACGCCCTTTTAATAATCAGGCATATCTTGTTGTTGTTGACAATGACATCTACTGTAGACTGTGGTGAAAATGTAACATAGAATCACGCAGCCTTTCTTTGTAGACTTTTGAAACGTCCTTTCCCAGTTGCTCGAGCGCTGACTGGCATCAGGAGACAGCTGTGAAAGCTAGACGTGGTGCGTGGTATTTTAATATTCGTAAGTGAGCCGGATTAGTAGGCTGCTCTCGCGTCTGGGTGTGTCTGTCTTACCGCATAGTACTAATACAGTTTTCATTTGCGTCATCTTATCAGATTTCACGTCTGCCTAGGTGGCATATGATGCTTTCATATATCTACAGCAAAACGGACAAATTGTATTTTTGCTTTCGAAGGGAATGCATGTCGGAAGATAATAAAAATTCTTGTTTGTCTGACAGCTTATTAAGAAACGGCACATAACTTCCTGCAAAATATACGCAAGGACAACACCGAGGATACCAGAGAACTGAGATCGTTTATGTCTGCAAAGTAGTTACTACACTTTCTGCAGCGTACACAAGATCTGTATAAGAAGTAGGGAAAACACATTATGCACATTATTTTAGCTATCATGGAATATTTACATAATAGTGTTAATTATGTATAATATATGTATTATATTATATATATATTATATATATATATATATATATATATATATATATATATATATATATATATATATATATATATCAAATAGCAGTGATTGTCAGTTCGGTGTGACATAGAAGTCAGACTCGGACGCTGCAATCTCGGCCGCGTCTACGGCAGACAGACACAGGCGACGGTGACGAGAAGGCAGCACTGGCAGATCTTTATTATCCTCCTCTCAGTCTGTTGTGATCTTCTTCTATTTTCTCCCGTTTTCGGGCCAGTTTTGACAACTGATATCCAGTTTTGACAACGATCACTGGCGGCAGTCTCCCAGTTGGTATTATCATATCACGCTTAGTTGCAGTACTCTTCGTTACAAAGATATGGTCGGCCAATGGTGCGTGTCCCATATGGCAGTAACTCGATAAAGTGCGTTTAATATTATATTAAAGCAACTAAAAAGAACCGTGTCAATGGTGCTATGCCTTTTGTATCTGGTCAAGCGACGCACTACTCTCTGAATGAACATCTCTCGGATGAATTTATTATCCGGCTGTCACGGTGGTCATTTGTGTTGTGTTTGTGTTAATGTCAAGTAATTGAGACAATTCCCGAAAAGTACAGTGTAGCTTGGTGGACAAACTATTGCATTTATTAAATTGTTTTGTACCTGTTCTCACCCTATCGCAACGAAGCTGAGTTTGCCGCTCTACCGGCTAAAGTGCACAGAGAGTCACGCGTACGGGAAACTGCTACGATTGCCTATTGAAATATGTATATACCGACCAACGATCATAGAAGTCAAGGAAGGTGCTAGCTATTTACCAACTTTGCAAAAGTCAACATCGATCAATGAATCAATGCATTCTTAGAATGAAAGTGATATATACCTATATACAACATTGTGGTTCGTTGCGATTCAGTTAGTACAATTCTACAAGTATTCGACCCACTACTGTGTGTTCTGGAATTTAAAATCGCTATTTGTTGTTATGTATATTAATCGTGTAACTTACAGTTTTCGGTCCGTCGTAAATTGGACTTTTGTACTGGCTGGCTAACATAGAATGACAGTTAAGAAGACGCACACGCACGCACGCACGCACGCACGCACGCACGCACGCACGCACGCACGCACGCACGCACGCACGCACGCACGCACACACGCACGCACACACGCACGCACACACACCACACACACACGCACACACGCGCGCGCGCCCGCCAAAGTCGGAAAAACACACACGCACACGCGCACGCGCACGCCACGCGCACGCGCACGCACACCACACGCTCACGATTAGTAGCTATGGAATCCTTTAGTTATGAAACTGACATGTTGATGTACAGAGTACATATATTGCGTTCTTCACAAGAAAACGGGGAAAGCGGAAATTTGACAGGCGTCAGAAAACACATAATCTCATTATCATCGCAATGTACGGCCGTCGTGGGAACGAATTTTGCGCTTAACCATTACAAAAAGACAGGGCGTGTTCTTATATGTTGCAGACTCCAGTCTGTCTGTTCAAAGCGCTTTACACTTGACTCCCCGGTATATCTACTCAATCAGACACCACCATGGCTTCTCCGGGAAGTATTCAGCCGCACTGCGATTAATGCGCATAAACGGGTACACTCGCAGCTGAAGGAACTTGTGTGACACAGACTGAACACATTTGTCCACGGGTCGACACAAGACTCGGGTTCTTTCTACTCACAGCAGAGTCCGATATTCTAACCACTGTGCCCCTGCGCTCCAACTATTTACATTGCACGCGTGTTAACACTTACTAAGTTATACACCCGGCTTAGTGGTATACACAAGTTATGACAGGAAGATGAACAAACAACATGTGTGTGTTTTATATAATATTACATAACTGTATGGAGGTGACCGTCAACGCAATTTAGTACAAACAATGATAAAAACCTAGTATGTGCGCCGAGCTGAACAAAACCCTGTATGTATTCGTAATCAGTGCTATTAGCAATATCACATACAACAATTGTTTACTAGTAGTATTAGAGTATTGTTTCAGAGAACGAGAAACGGTTCCACTGGTAGCATATTGCCGATAATTTTCTGATATATTTAAGGTTTATTTAATTAAGCTACAGTGTGGAATCCTATAGTGAAGTAGGATGGTCTAAGTGAGCAGTACATTGTAACGAAAACAGCAAATGGAGAGTGTTAATTGTCTCTAACACAATTACTAGTACCCGTTCAATGTATGACTGAGGTAAATCCGATTCTAAAGCAACATATTTAAACTTTAGGTGAAAGCATCAAGTCCGCAGTTGTATTAGTGCTGATAACCGGAAATGGAAAAGAAAACTGTAAAATAATCTAAAAACCAGAAGCGTAACGGTCTTCGTTTGTTATTATTAGTAAATACAAGGAAGAGTTGTGCTATTAAGATATACACACGAAACATCACTGTTGTTTGATCTATCGTAAACCACTCGTGCCATTACTGGTCGCTGTTGCTCGATTCTTGGCATTAGATTTAAAGTGACTGCCTTGAATCAAAGACCGATTGTACACCAACAGTTGAACCACGTGACAGAGGAAAGCGAATCGAACAAACTTTACCAGATTCGGCAATATGATTAACTCATTTGTCGTTAATCCTTGTTTTGCTCATCACTAGATTTCTATCTTCAAATTCGCCGCCATTTTGAACGAATGACGTCAGGAATGTCAACGTCACGTAACAATGTACCTCACAATAGTCACAAGACACACCTGTACTAAATAGGAAGGCATCTTGCTCTAACATATCGCATGCCAATAGCAGTTATTTAAGACATCCGATGTCGTAACAGAGCCTGCCCCCGCTATGTCAGGTCTCACTGTGTACAAGAAAACAAAACATTTTAATCACCCGTGCGATTAGTCATGGATGCTAGCAACAATGTTTCAAATCAAGCAATCACCTGCAGTGATCTTATCGTGCATAAAAGTTGTATGTATTTATTCAGTTATTTATAAAATTTCGTTTTCACTACTGTCTTATATTCTGAGATTTTCTTTTGTGTTCTTTGGTCCTCTCTTCAATATTTTTCTTCGACCGTGCAATGCGGATCATTCGTGAGACGGCAGAATAATTTAATGTGGGAATGAACGACACGAAGAAGAAGAAATCTGAATCGCTTTGGTGTCGGGGGAAAGGAATGACTGGCAAATTGATTGTCCCTTCTTTGACGGCCTCCCACGGCTGATATAACTATGAAATGTATTGACTGAATCCTGAAACTGTTCTATAAAGATTTTTAGCTCATTTCTGGGGCAGTTAGTGTTAAAAAACAACCGCCATCTGGCCTGAACAAGCACTGTCCAGCCCACCCACGTTGTTCCATCGCAAGGGCAGGAAACCTTTTGTTTCCTCCTGTGCGAATGCAAGATTACGCAATACTATTTTAACAGTGAGTTTTAAACACTAAACAAATCCGTGTGTTGTCACGAGACATAAGTATGACGTCATCCGTGGGTGTCTCGTCTGCTTCTGTAAACACAGCACACACCCGCAGTGGAACAGTCGTCAGTTCTGTGTCAGCAATGAACCAACCAGAACGTCTTATCTGGTTTCTTTTGCAAACACAACTGGGCCGGTCTCGACCGCGCGTTTCAGAGACGTCGCTGTGTTTGTGACGTCATCGACCACGTGGTGCGCGTAAGCGGAAGTTCGTTGGATGCTGTGACTCGAGACTTCACATCGGTTGTTGCGGATGTTGCTGTTGTTGCTGCTGCGGCTGCTGCTGTTGTTGTGTGTCGGGCGACTGCATTAGCGGGTTTAACATCGCCACGAATTCTGCAAGGAAATAAGTTATACGTAACATTGGAGTCAGGATCGCCAACTATGTTAAGTGGCAGTCTCGAGTCTGCCAAAATCAACATTATTATTTTCTCATAGCATCACGCCTTTAAATGCGTTGAGATACGTTACAAGAATGTTTGTATTTGCTTCTGGAGATTCTCAACTAACTATACTTGCATTTTAATGACATGTACCGTGCATAGTAAATAAATGATGTTGCTAAATATTTAATTGTAAGTTTCCAAATATTTCGCATTGATGAGATACATCAGAATAGAAGAAAACTGGGTTTCACTGTTTTTCACGTTGAGTTCACATCGCGCTGAAAACGACTTCGTTTTAATCAAGTGATGAAGAAGTTAGGATTGTTGTGTAGATGGATATATTATTAATGCTCTTATGAAATACACAACAACACAACAGTCGATGGTAATGGAGTGTTCATTAAGACAATGCTGTCAGCGACAGTCCACTCTAATTAGCGGAGTTGTCACTTGAGCGGTTCAGTGACACGCCGATCGGCGAGCCGACGAATCCTTCCGCGAAATGTTATTACGTATGACACGTTCTATCGAATTATGTCACCCCGATTCACGTCGGACCCTGGAGAGCCGTCATGCCAAGACAACAAAATTAAAGTAAAAAGATCGATATCGCGTCTCGGCCCTCGAGGGCAGCTTTGCGTGGTGCAGCTGCCGTGCCGTCGCGTCCAGTGACGCCTGATCGCTGACGGTGAGTCTTGGCCCCCGGTCAGAGAGTGCTACACCGCGGGTTATGGGGCCCGTGGCAGCGGCCAGAAACTCCGACCAAATCCGCAACAACACCCGCGTTTGCTTGCAACTCTCGGATCATTGTTTGAGCCTCGCTGCTTCGTTTGTCCAGTCATCACCATCACCATCACCATCACCATCACCATCACCATCACCATCACCATCACCATCACCATCACCATCACCATCACCATCACCATCACCATCACCATCACCATCACCATCACCATCACCATCGTCATCACCATCATCATCATCATCATCATTGAGCAGCCGTAGTGTCCCCTGGTCGGGCAAAGGTCTTAGCACGCTGCTGTCTTCTTCTTGGTCTTTTCATTTCGTAGGTTTTCCAGGTGGTCATACGCAGTGTCCATCCGTTATCTCGTGTACCAAGTAAGGGCTGTGAAATCGCCGATGGGATGATCGCCACGCCTGCAGTCAGCGCAGTAGTCTTAACATCATACTCTGTATTGTCACCATCATCACCGTCATCAACGTGCTCATAATCATCACAATATTTCTTGTTGTCATCATTGTCGTCATCATCGTCATTCTATAATCATAGTGACCATTGTCGTCATCATCGCCATCGTGATTAATACCACATGACATGTCGATCTGAACTGTTAATCATCGCTACTTTGTCCACGAACGACAACCACCGTCTGGCGTCGATGCCGTCGTCGTTACGACTACGGTGAGCTGCCGCCACCAATGGAAACGATTTTGGCGGATGTTATAATCTTATCGACTTTCGTCATCAGCGACAAAGTGATTACTGTCATCGCCACGAAGATCAATGCGATTATCGCCATCAACTGTCGACGCCGTCGGTCGCCCGGCCTTTTGACTTTCGCGGAACTGACGAATTGTCAGAAACAATGTCGGCGACACTCGTCAACAAGAGAGACTGCGCAGACGACGACAACCCAACTGGGGTCCACAAACGTCGCGGCATCGGGCGTTGTTGAAGAATGGCCCCAGTAATTCGATTGGACAACGTCTTCCGTCAAACCCAGATAATCCAGTTCGCGTGTGTCCAGTTGTCGTACGACTTCACCACGGGGATCGATCACCCCGTCCACGGAGATGTGTCTGAGCGGGTTGTTGTTGCCGGCGGTGACATCGTCCCGTCGTCGGGTTGTCGTCTCCAAGTGTCTACTCGTCAGTGTCACGTCTTGTCATACGCCGCGTCAAGTAGATAGTGCGTTGCGTTTGTCGGTATTATTACCATCAGAGGCGACCGCATCTTCATCCTCACGTTCTGTCTGTCGGTACAACTCTCCACCCGGCGACGAACGACCTGGTCTAGTCGTAGCGACACCTTTCTTGTCACTCCACTGACGCCGAGTTGATGTTTAAATGAACACGTTTCCACCAGGCACATGACCACATGAACCGGATGCCGTTCCACACAAGACGTCGACCTCTTGT
>JAODUO010000028.1:1060000-1072500 GCA_025642075.2 Ridgeia piscesae
ATCGTATTGTCTTGCTAATGCAGTACTAATTCCACATAACGTATTTGACTGTTCTGCTTTAATATAACTAAATTTGAACTACTGGTCGCTACTGGGTTATACTATTATTGATCACTGTTCAACACTAGTCAACACAATATGGCAATAATTATCATACGCTAGGCATATATCTAAAGACTAGTGCAATGCTGAATGATGAAAACATGCCAATGACGACACATCAGGCGATAAAATACAAACACAATTATTAACGCAGTAATATTAGCTGCTATCATAGCAACACTATCAGCGGCAACAACAACAGCAGCAGCAGTAGCAGTACAACAACAACGGCAGTGTTGTTGTCACTATGTAGGCAATCGTGGACGTCCGTGTAGCCCTATTATTGCTACCAACAGATGCAAGAACAGACCGTTCTGCACACAAGCATTGCCATGTCCATCATCACACGTGTCCAACTGAAGTCGACTGTACTCGACAGTTTCCGAGACAGACCTGTGTGTAGGCTACGATGTGTCCATGTGTCCACAAGTACGCAGCAGAAGGAAGGGGACATGTCCCGACCACTACCGTTGGCGACATCGAGCAGCCGCAAGTGCATTAGCACAGGCGTTAAGGCATTACACGTTGGAAATAGAACGCACTGTATCCGGCTTACGGGAACGACGCAACATGTTAACGACATTCGCACCTAAGTACATTATCAAATTTGCTGACCGCCTGTCGTCGTTTAAGCACGAAATGAACACGAGACAGGATTTGTACATTCCTGTCCTTCAGATCGGTAGATTTGTACCAACTTTCCAATTGGTAACTGGCGAATAAATTCACAGGAGTATTGACTTGCTGTCGTTGCGTTGAAATATGGCGTGTGCAAAGGCCCGGCAACGGCCGTTGACATTGCTGGTGCAGAGTAGAGATTACACAGCACACAGTTATTTTAGTCTCGCATTTTGGTGTCGCATGTAATGTTGAAAACAAAATGTTGAATTATACTTTTACTCTTACTTCAAATATTTTTGAAAGTTGTTAAAAAATTTAAGGGGAACAAATAATTCCCAAAGACGTTATTGTTTCAACGTCAAGGATATTCCATTCATGCACATCAGTTGCGAACCCGAAGAGGGTTATTTAGGGGGCACAAACTTATAATTCGCGTTTACCCAATTCAGCGTGTTGTGCGTCTGAGAGAGGCGCGCAGCCCTAAACACGGGACAGTGCGGCTTGCATACAATACATGACCCCCAGACATCCTAGACTCGCCAATGTACACGAACTAAGGAGTACACTAGTGACATTCACCAAACACTTTCTGGCCGGCAACACACACGCTACTTCACATAAAGGTGATTGAATAACCGACCGACCGACCGACCGACCGACCGACCGACCGACCGACCGACCGACCGACCGACCGACCGACCGACCGACCGACCGACCGACCGACCGACCGACCGACCGACCGACCGACCGACCGACCGACCGACCGACCGACCGACCGACCGACCGACCGACCGACCGACCGACCGACCGACCGACCGACCGACCGACCGACCGACCGACCGACCGACCGACCGACCGACCGACCGACCGACCGACCGACCGACCGACCGACCGACCGACCGACCGACCGACCGACCGACCGACCGACCGACCGACCGACCGACCGACCGACCGACCGACCGACCGACCGACCGACCGACCGACCGACCGACCGACCGACCGACCGACCGACCGACCGACCGACCGACCGACCGACCGACCGACCGACCGACCGACCAGACCGACCGACCGACCGACCGACCGACCGACCGACCGACGACCGACCGACCGACCGACCGACCGACCGACCGACCGACCGACCGACCGACCGACCGACGACCGACGACCGAACGACCGAACGACCGAACGACCGAACGAACCGAACGACCGAACGACCGAACGACCGAACGACCGAACGACCGAACGACCGAACGACCGAACGACCGAACGACCGAACGACCGAACGACCGAACGACCGAACGACCGAACGACCGAACGACGAACGACCGAACGACCGAACGACGAACGACCGAACGACGAACGAACGAACGACGAACGAACGAACGAACGAACGAACGAACGAACGAACGAACGAACGAACGAACGAACGAACGAACGAACGAACGAACGAACGAACGAACGAACGAACGAACGAACGAACGAACGAACGAACGAACGAACGAACGAACGAACGAACGAACGAACGAACGAACGAACGAACGAACGAACGAACGAACGAACGAACGAACGAACGAACGAAGAACGAACGAACGAACGAACGAACGAACGAACGAACGAACGAACGAACGAACGAACGAACGAACGAACGAACGAACGAACGAACGAACGAACGAACGAACGAACGAACGAACGAACGAACGAACGAACGAACGAACGAACGAACGAACGAACGAACGAACGAACGAACGAACGAACGAACGAACGAACGAACGAACGAACGAACGAACGAACGAACGAACGAACGAACGAACGAACGAACGAACGAACGAACGAACGAACGAACGAACGAACGAACGAACGAACGAACGAACGAACGAACGAACGAACGAACGAACGAACGAACGAACGAACGAACGAACGAACGAACGAACGAACGAACGAACGAACGAACGAACGAACGAACGAACGAACGAACGAACGAACGAACGAACGAACGAACGAACGAACGAACGAACGAACGAACGAACGAACGAACGAACGAACGAACGAACGAACGAACGAACGAACGAACGAACGAACGAACGAACGAACGAACGAACGAACGAACGAACGAACGAACGAACGAACGAACGAACGAACGAACGAACGAACGAACGAACGAACGAACGAACGAACGAACGAACGAACGAACGAACGAACGAACGAACGAACGAACGAACGAACGAACGAACGAACGAACGAACGAACGAACGAACGAACGAACGAACGAACGAACGAACGAACGAACGAACGAACGAACGAGTTTGTTTCCAGGTGGACAACGCAAAGGTGTTTAGCCTCGACAGTATCATCCCTGTAGTTGCTACGACTGGACACTGGAAACAAGGGCCGACAGACAGCGACCCCCTCATTGGCAGTCGTGTGTGCTTCTAAATAATTTCCATCCACGTCATGTGCTGATCAAAACGAACTTCATTCAATTAAAGAGCCCAATCAGTCGGCGCCCGGCCCGGACTGCCAAGGCCGATACGTGATGCATCGGGCCTGCGGACGACTCGTCGCCATCTGATCATCTCCATCGCCATGTCAGCTTCAAACAGCTCGTAGCGGAGTGTGTTTCTTTCAAGCGTTGGTATCTGACCACGCAATTGTATCTATGGAGCGCCGTGGCGCAGTTAATAGAACACCTGAGTTTCAATCGAGTGAAACCCTGTTCGAATCGTGTGCTGGCTGGTCTAACCGTGGACAGGGTTGTCACGTATTTCCATGGTGATATTTACTGTCTTTCATCATGTACATATTGTGTCGTGTATAAATTATATTATTAGCCAGTCAGCCGATCTGCCAGCCAGCCAGCCAGCCAGCCAGCCAGCAGCCAGCCATCCATCCATCCATCCATCCATCCATCCATCCATCCATCCAGCCAGCCAGCCAGCCAGCCAGCCAGCCAGCCAGCCAGCCAGGCAGCCAGCCAGCCAGCCAGCCAGCCAGCCAGCCAGCCAGCCAGCCAGCCAGCCAGCCAGCCAGCCAGCCAGCCAGCCAGCCAGCCAGCCAATCTATTAATCAATTAAAACGCTTACTTCAAAATAAACATTGCGGTAGAAATAAAACAAAAACATTCGAGGACTAATGTTGCAAGTATCAAGGCTATGCACCCTCCGAAGAGAGAGTGGCAGTGCCAATTGCAATAGACACGGCGTCAGCAATTCTGCAAGTCGCCAGTCCAGTGTGTGTTTTTCTCACCATAGTGACCCACGTGATCACCGACGTCACTATCGACAATCGGTGTTAATGAAATCACGTCAGTGGAACATGGTCGACAGAGACGGCTGATATTCAATTTAGCTAAAATAAAGGGTTAACGAGATCGGCGTAGCTTGGTGACGTTGAATGGCTGTTGTCTTCAGCGCTTGCGATGTGCGGTTGAATGTAGCGTGTGCTCAATACATGTCGCATGTTACACATCCCTCTAAACATGCAGGGAAATGCTTTGCAAACAATCCGCCGACCATAACAAAAACGAACAAGATCAATATTAAACTATTTTTTCTCTGCTTGGAGCGATCTTTTTTTCAGAGAGTCGGCAACATCACAAATTGTTAATTTATTAATGAGAAATAATAACATCGTTAGCATGACGCATATCTACAGCAACGTTGAAGGACAATCAAGCCGCGTTTGGTCGATATCAAGAGCGCAAGAACAAGTGACAATAAGAGCGTTATATGCTGGCGAGACATGTGCTAATGACGCTGGCTTGTTTTATACCGCGATTCTTATTTTATGTTGATGATGTAGTATTATTTAAAAAGGGCATGTGATGTAAATAAAAAAATCCGTCTAACTGAATTTTTTTACATCATTTATTGGCACATTTCAACAGGAGTGAACACGTATTAGCTTATAGACCTGCGCTGTGGATGTACGTAACTGCGCTAAGACGAAACAAAGACATCTTTCTTGTGTGGACGTCATCCTTTATTGACAAACTGCGCTTCCGAGAAATGGATTTACCCAAACGCAACGATCTTCCTGGCGGTTTCAACGCTTGAGACTCGATCGTTTGGTGAAATCACGGCGTGCTGTCAGACACCGCTGTAACGACCTTCCACACGACATGATCCTATGTGGCTTTTTTCGTGATTTCTGAAGACTAATTTATACAAACGAGCCTTTTGTTCCTGGACACTGACTTTCAGTTAATGTTGTTGCTCGATTTTATTTTATTATTATTTATTTAATATTTACTTTTCTATTTTGTGCTATTTTTATTATCCTAAATTTACAGTTCGTTTGAATGGTTTGCAAGAGCCCCTTCGAACAGGGTAACCTGCGCTATACAGCGCTATAAAAATGCTTTTTTAATTGTTATTATACTGTGTGATACGACCAGGACGGGTGATGTGAATGTAGGATGATGTATCAACATATCAACCCACCACGGTACCTGACGATGGGCTGTTATATGTAGTGAGGATATACTAAATTTCACAATCACGCGAGCTGTTATTGTCGACGGAGCACTGAGCTAGCAGCAGTAACGGCATTTGGCCAAACTCACCAGCATGGCTACGTGTGCCAATTTATTGCCGCTCGCTTTTTCAGCTGCATTTAACAGTATACGGAGGTACACACTTTTCGACTTAACATAACTGAGTTTATACCATCGATTATGAATTGCCACTTCTGCCTTGCGTAATCATTATTCATGGACACTATCGCAACCTTCTGCCGTGGCTATTAACTATTGCGGTGCACTATCGTAACACCAGCGCAACAATTGTGGTTCTGTCAAGACGCAACTACCAACCAACGCCTGTGGCGGATTAAGACATCTCCGTGGGCCCTAGGCAGTAGGGACCCGTCACTTTTACGGGCCCCGGTAAGCCCACTGGGATGCGTACAACCCTCGGCAAAGACGTGGGAGGATGCTATTGAAATTGTTTCGCCGCCACGGCGCCATACATTCAACGTTGTCTTTTATCGACTCCACAGTTGACATACGTCAGATCGGAGACGGGGGTGGTTCTGCCGAAAACATTGCGAAATCGAGGTGGAATTGACAAAACTGCCAAATCGTGCCTTGCTATAGCTGTGTTTTGGGAATATTCAGTTTACAAAAAAAAAAACACCATATACCGGAATTTATGTGGGCCTCTGGCCTTTGTCATGTGCCATTAGTGCCCATTGGTTAGTCCGCCACCGACTATGGCAATGGGAAAACTTCCCGCCCTAGCTGTGTAAACTTGTCCGAATGGCGGACCGGCAGAAAGTGAGGCGTAGGCAGATCCCGGAAATGCGCCTACGAGGCAGGTCTTTGTGCGAATTATCGCGGCGAATCACGACAAACCTCGAGCGCCTTGGGACGTGGCTGTCGGCCGTCGCTGTCCGTCCTCCGGCCCCGGTGTCGTCGGCCCAGATCCAACCGGGCCCAGATTCGACTTCGAATCTGGGTTCGCGCGACTCCAAAGAACTTTTGAGATATTTTTATGCACAGCATCCACGGAATTATATATTTTGCACATTGGTATAGTCTGAAGCACTTTGTTCTGTTTTTGTTGAAACAGAACATTCCTTAGCCTCGGTAGAACGAATGTTATTCTGACCTGTCAATTATGCGCTGAGCCTCTGTGTGAATAGCCTCGTCCCACGGCGGACGCGTCTTTATATGTAATTATTTTTAGTCTAGTTGTTCTCCATCAAATGATTATAGTTAGGCTGTGGGTGGCAAACGTATATTTGACCTATTGTCCACGTCATACTTGTCGGCCCTTGTTGCCTTTATTAATTACATATACACGACAGCGGACCCAGACTCGGCGTCGAATCTCGGCCCCGGTCGAGTATGGGTCCACGACGCAGGCATGACGTCATACTTGTATCACGGACCGTATCAGACGTATCAGCCATGTCGTTGGTCTTTTACAGGCGCTGGTCGCTCCACTGATTCCTGAGTCTGGCGGAAGTCTGACGGCGTCTCCCAGATTGCTGCCGTTTAGTTGCAGCGCTGTCACGTGACGACGCTAAGCGAACTGTTGTTCTACGGCCTACCTCCATTAACATTTGATCGAAATTGAAAGCTGCAGTCGATGGATCGTTTCGCCGATCGATCGTTTGATTCACGGCAACAATCGGCGTTGAGAGGTCACGGAAGCGTGTACGCGCACATAGGGATGGAAACGCATGAAGCTGCACACACGCGCGCACGCGCACACGCACGCACGCACACACGCATGCAGTACACGTGCACACGTACTGGTGCGGTGGCGTGGTGTTCAATTCTATGTTGAATGCGCGAACAAGGTACGACGTGTCGTAATCGCAATCATAGGATAAAACGCTGAATGTTTAACTAAACTATTATGATAACATTAACCTGATCTCATTACCGTATCTAAGGAAGATTTTCTAGCAGATTGGCAAATCACACAATATGTTTATAAGCTATCCTTATGCGCGGAAGTTGACGGTTTAATATTCTACAAAAACGAAACAAAAAAAACAGTTTCAACATAATGTAAAAAGCAATCTCATTCGCTACCTGCGATATTGGTCTGATTTAATCATTGCACGAAAGAGGTTTTAGAAACACACGTGAACGCAGGGTTGCCTTATTCAATCCGAAAAAATAAGGGACGTATCCCCGTCCAGTCTATACCCTCGGTACCTTTGTACCCCAGTCTCTTGATAACGGTCGAAACATGGACTGGACATTCCGTATTTTAAAGGACGGGCGGCAACCCAACGTGAATGCACCGGTTGTTATTATACGGACATTTACAGATAGCATAACGGACATAGAAGTAGACTATAGTTCAGACGTCATAACACTGAACGCCAAGTAGACAGGTGCACTCCTCGGGGGGCGGCCAGTAACAAGTCCCCTAAGAAATCAACATCATCGTAGACATGCGCCAAACCACCGGTGTTGATAACGGTCGTGTTATTGTTCCGTCCGTCCGTCCGTCCGTCCGTCCGTCCGTCCGTCCGTCCGTCCGTCCGTCCGTCCGTCCGTCCGTCCGTCCGTCCGTCCGTCCGTCCGTCCGTCCGTCCGTCCGTCCGTCCGTCCGTCCGTCTCGTCCCTTTCCGTCGTTCTGTCTCGTCGTCTCCGTCCGTCCGTCCGTCCGTCCGTCCGTCTCGTCCGTCCGTCCGTCGTCCGTCCGTCCGTCCGTCCGTCCGTCCGTCCGTCCGTCCGTCCGTCCGTCCGTCCGTCCGTCCGTCCGTCCGTCCGTCCGTCCGTCCGTCCGTCCGTCCGTCCGTCCGTCCGTCCGTCCGTCCGTCCGTCCGTCCGTCCGTCCGTCCGTCCGTCCGTCCGTCCGTCCGTCCGTCCGTCCGTCCGTCCGTCCGTCCGTCCGTCCGTCCGTCCGTCCGTCCGTCCGTCCGTCCGTCCGTCTCGTCCGTCCGTCCCGTCCGTCCGTCCGTCCGTCCGTCCGTCCGTCGTCCGTCCGTCCGTCGTCTCCGTCGCCGTCCTCGTCCGTCCGTCCGTCCGTCCGTCCGTCCGTCCGTCCGTCCGTCCGTCCGTCCGTCCGTCCGTCCGTCCGTCCGTCCGTCCGTCCGTCCGTCCGTCCGTCCGTCCGTCGGAACAATAACAAGTAAAATCAGCAACGTAATAACACATTGTAGAAATGTACGTACCGTCGATGTCGACTTCATTGATGATTCCTTGTAGTTCCTGTTCCGTTGGGTTCTGACCTAGTGCCCTCATGGCCACGCCCAGTTCCTTCGTTGATATACATCCGTCCCCGTCCTTGTCAAACATCGCGAACGCCTTCCGATACTCTGTCGATAACCCAGGTGATGAGAACACACATCTACACACGTACGCATACACACACGTCCGTTCATTCGTCCGTCCGTTCACCAGCACACACAAAGGCATGCAAGACTGCCCAGACGTACGCACGCACATACACAAACAAAACACGCACGCATGCTCGCACGCATGTACACACACATACACACAATCACACACACACATTATTATTATTATTACTATTATTATTAATATTCTCTCATAGTTATTCCGTCTTCGTGATGACGTGGGAGCCTGAATGATAGACGATTCGCCTTTTAAATATAATAATCTATGAATCCACGCAACAAAACAATTACGGCAATGTTTGTCATCTAAACAAAGGAAACGTGTGAACTGAGATCTTGCGTGACGTTACCTTAAGATCAATTCAGTTCTTCTACCTGAACAAACACATGGACACATACATGCAAACACACGCACACGCACCGCGCACGCGCACGCGCACGCGCACGCGCACGCGCACGCGCACGCGCACGCGCACGCGACGCGCACGCACGCGCACGCGCACGCACGCGCACGCGCACGCGCACGCACGCACGCGCAGCACACGCACACGCACACGCACACGCACACGCACACGCCACGAACACGCAACAACAACGCACGCACACGCACACGCCAACGCACACTCA
Source organism: Ridgeia piscesae (assembly GCA_025642075.2). Lineage (NCBI taxonomy): Eukaryota > Metazoa > Annelida > Polychaeta > Sabellida > Siboglinidae > Ridgeia > Ridgeia piscesae. The sequence goes on from JAODUO010000028.1 coordinate 1,069,172, forward strand.
CACGCCACGCACACGCACACGCACACGCACACGCACACGCACACGCACACGCACACGCACACGCACACGCACACGCACACGCACACGCACACGCACACGCACACGCACACGCACACGCACACGCACACGCACACGCACACGCACACGCAGCACGACGCACACGCACACGCACGCACACACACACACACACACACACACACACACCTCCCCCCACACACACCGTTCCATATTTAACTGTGGGACATAGTCTCCGTCTCAGAAACCCATCTGTTCAGCCAGCCAGCCGCCCAAACAGATAACGCTCTCTATTGTGTGTGGCAGTATGCTCTAGTGCCTATGCTTTGATGCCAGTCGTCTACTCGTGCGTGTGCTCACTGGCGTAAGAAGGCATCCTCGTGCAGCGCGAAGATACCGCCAGAGCAGGTGGTTGGGGATCTATCAATCAATCACTCAAGCAACTTGTCGATAGGTGCCCGGTCGCCGCGTCGCTCGTGCCCCGAGGCCGGCAGTTAGCAGGCACGGCATGTTGACGTTACGTTAATTAACGTGCGGTCGCATCTATTGCACAATTCTGCCGCCATTTAAAAACGTGCTCTAATATCCACTATGCCAGGCTAGTACCACTATCAGTCCGTGACCGTTCGTTGACAACTGGAATATTGATCGATTCTGGGATTGATCAATCCTTTTGTCTTGATGCGCCTTTGAACGGAGCTTGGATCCAAGTATTTAGGCGCAATATAAGTTATTTCTTCTTCTTCTTCTTACTATTATTATTATTATAATAATAATAATAATAATAATAATAATAATAATAATAATTATTATTATTATTATTACTATTATTACTATTATTATTATTATTATTTACCCCACATTCCGTCATGTTGTCTAATTTCTACGTATAAAAAGACAATTTAAAATAGTTTAATAGTTTAGATCCAGCAGGTTCTCAGTTAGTAGGATTGCATAGTTATAATAAGTGTTGCGGGATTTGTACACATCTACACTAACATAGTTCGTCTATCATTCGTGCACTGACGCCATCATGAAGACGTTACTATGATGCACGCACCCACGCACGCACGCACATACGCACACACGCAAACATAAACACAGACACAGACACAGACACATACGCACGCACGCACGCACGCACGCACGCACACACATACACAAACACAAATTTGAATGTTTCTTAGATGTTAATTGAGATATGACATAATAGAGCACTGATTCAATTACATGTTCTGAGATTTTATGTATGACTTAATTACTGAACGAACAAATATATATTAATGCATTATCTTCTGAGGTACTGGTACCATAACTCTATTGGGTAATTCCATATATACAATATTATATATCAAGTCCGCCTGACTCATTCGCAAAGTTGACAAATACGTACAACAATACATGAAGTAGAATACTATATTAACGTAAACGGTATATACAGTTAAATAATATATAAATCTGAATAGTATATAAAATGCGCACCTGAACAGACCAGGCATAGCTGGTAGAGAATCAGCTGAGACAATGGACCGAATATGACGGCGCGTCATTACTTCGTACATGTATGTAGATTGTATCTTGTCATATAAAACATTTCGTCCCTCGCAGTTATACATTTGTAGACGATAATGTATATATAGTACACAAATATTATCTTAGGCTGATCTAAAAACGAACTGAAACAAACGCGAATGAACATTTCGTTTGTTATTTAAAAACGAAATCGAAAACGTTATTGAGAAAAACAATTGTATCATAAAATTTAACCATGATGTTATCAGTGAGTCAACAGCGAATACTTACTTACAGTGAATTCGTCTTACCTGCTAATTCTTCGTCCATTAACTGGTCCACCTACAAGACACGATAGACAAGATAAGATAAGAACCAGACTAACTCATTTACTGCTTTAAAGAACGCAGTTACATAACCATTAGCACATGCAACTTGATACAAGGCCAGCACGTCTTGGGTGCATGCGTGCGAGTGTGTGCTAGTATCACGTATTTAGTCCAAAACAATGTCGCTATAACTTGAATTTCGAGTACTTTTGCGTATAAAATATATAATCAAAACTGGATTCAGGCATTATATATATATATATATATATATATATATATATATATATATATATAGAGAGAGAGAGAAGAGAGAGAGAGAAGTATGTATTGTATTGTATTGTATTGTATTGTATTGTATTGTATTGTATTGTATTGTATTGTATTGTATTGTATTGTATTGTATGATTGTATTGTATTGTATTGTATTGTACATAGCCACTACGTGACTCAAACGCCAGAACACATTCCTATTTGACATGGACTGTACATTGCATGTTATTTGACATGGCTGTACATTGTATGTTGAAATAAAGCTATTATATACTACTACTACTACTACTACTCACTACTACTACTACTACTACTACTACTACTACTACTACTACTACTACTACTCTACTACTCTACTACTACTACTACTACTACTACTACTACTACTACTACTACTACTACTACTACTACTACTACTACTACTACTACTACTACTACTACTACTACTACTACTACTACTACTACTACTACTACTACTACTACTACTACTACTACTACTACTACTACTACTACTACTACTACTACTACTACTACTACTACTACTACTACTACTACTACTACTACTACTAGTGATGTATCTGGTTTGTTGGTTTTTTCAGTAAACCGGTGCGACGCGTTGTGAGAACAATTATGAAGACTGAATAGCGACTGAAGGATCTGTTTACCGATCATATTGATACACTGGTTGATCCGTCACGTACGAGTAATGGCGTCCTGCAATTTCCGAATGATATCTATGCAACACGGTTCTAACCCCAAAGCTCTCCAGTCTCTACAGGGAGTTCGACAAAGCAGAACGACCGCGAGCAGGAAATACGACGCACATGCTGGACAACCGGATGTTGGGCGCGCGCGCACGCGAGCGGCAATATCCTGCAATGTTAGAACGACATCCGCTCCAAATAGATGCATCCTCTCCCCTTGCAGGCACTTGGGCTTTATATAGACGCCACAGGTGTCAGTCAGCAATGTTCTAGGTGCTGTAAGTGCAGGGCATTGCCATTTCGTTGTCACCAGATTGCTCCTGGAGCAACAAGCACAATTACTGTTCGTAACAACGACACCACTTCGTAGAATTGTCGCTGCCACCGGCGTTCTATCTGGTACTTTCTAATTACTGACAAACCGTCTTCGTTGCCATGACAGTGTTAGTTTGAGTCCCATCGTGTCAAGTTAGCAGTGCCTTGCTGGACGTTCGACTGT
>JAODUO010000028.1:1077500-1097500 GCA_025642075.2 Ridgeia piscesae
AGGTTGCAACGCTAATTAGGTAGTGTACAACGCCATAAAGTACTGCCGAGAGCACCGCTCTCTTCACCATACACGCACACGAATGCAAACACGTGCCCACGCAAATGTATCCGCACACGGGTAGCAGCTACACACATGAACACATTTACATCTGCACGGATAACGGGAAGAACCAGTCGGTATAATATCCCGTGGTCACCCCATGGACAGCACGTACGCACGCACGCACGCACGCACGCACGCACGCACGCACGCACGCACGCAACTCACTCACTCACTCACTCACTCACTCACTCACTGAATCGAGTTCTAAAGTATAAAACTCAGTGAACATCGATTATTCACAGGTATATAAGTTCCCCCAATATGCTGCAGTCACACACGGGTCACCACGTTGTTTACCAGGTACACGCGTGGACGTGTTACGTAACACGCGCACCGTGTGACGTCACTCGCGTCCCGTGGGACTGACATCGACTTGACACGAGTGACACCCGGGGCACTGTAAACTTTGACGGCTCCTCGAACGAGTCTGTGAGGTGACAACGACGACATCACCTCAGCGTTTCATCCCCATAACCGAACTGTTGTTGAGCCGCCGATAACATGACGCAATTCGACGTCTCGGGGGAATCACCTCTCTTCACTCCGCCGAAACGTTTACGTCGCAAATCAGCCCGGCGCCTCGTCTTGTTCGGCGTGACGAGGCGGATAGTTGTGTTAATTACTGACGACGCGGGTCGGCCCGGCTAGCACGGCGAGCTTCATAAGACATTGTGCCACTGCCGCACAGGAGGATTCGCGGCGAAGACAAATCCGAATGGAACACAGACGGACGACAAAAAGACGACAGTCTCCGACCGTCGCTGCTTGTGCGTGCGAAAAATGACAAGTCGGTAGACACGCTCTGTAGAAGAGTCTTTATCCAGACCGGCAAACAATTCACGTTTGGAGGTTTGGTTTGATAAATGAGCTGACGTTTTAAGCCAAATGACCGATACTGTTAGCGAGGTTATTCATGTAGGAGCATCAGTTTGACACGATCAATGCACACAACTACAATCCTAGACATTGGTATGCATGTCACATGATCGGTGCCCGCTATTACCATTCATACATATCAATACGTAAGGTTACACGCTCAGTGCATACAACTATCATTCATACACACCTGCATGCCTACAACACGACCAGTGCGTATCACTACCACCAATACGCATCGGCGGACATTGATCATAATTTAAATGGTTTCAATTATTACAGTCAACCGAAGCTTGCAGTCGGTGTGTCGCCATATCCCCCTTGGTGACAAATGCAAGCGGAAGCAAGCTTGTCAAGTCTGTCTAGCGAAACCATCGGCTGGCTTAGCGGTGCAACTAGTTCTGTGACGTCATAACAGGAAGTGGAGGCTCACGACGTTGCTGCGTGCTGGCGACCGTCAGTAGCCAGATGATTACATGTTGTTCTAAGTAAGCCTCCTATTGTGGTCGGCGCTGTCTGCTAGGGATTCTGCATTCCAGGCGATGCGGCCTGTCTCGTCAGCGTCTCGGCTCGTTCTTAGGGAAGATTAGACACACCTGTAGCCAGTTGGATTAGCTAATAATTGGTTCTCGCCACAGCAGCCTATTAACCGAATGTAAGCGCTGATAGCGGTCGAGCTTCGGACGAAGTGAATGACTTAGCCGGCGATTACCGTGCCATCGACGCCGTATTGTCTCGTGACGTCATACGTCCGTCACGCTTATGATGCACTCGTCTGCTGCGTGGATAGCCACCTGCGATTTGACAACGTCGCTGCCTCCTCGAAGTCATGTTCTAAGTATGTACCACGGTTCCACGTAATATCGTCTTGTATGTGTTACTAGTCGCGTTATTAAGGTGATATTTCGCCGTATCGATGTTTCGTTGAATAACACGTAATCCACCTTCTTGAGATATGTATATTTCTAGTCGTGATTCGTGAAGGCGGTTGTCACGTGATCATCTGACGTTTCTCACAACTCCGGTATGTCCGCTGCCGGATCAGTTGAAGGGTATCACGTGTACTTCTGAGCGTACATCATTTTGATTCGTGTACATCGCTTTTGTAGTTGGCGGAAACTGTTCGACGTGCGCAGTGCATCACACACCGCCCGGGTCACCAATTGAGGCTGAGCCTGAGGGGGAACGCATCCCACTCAACGCTGTCTGTATGAGTACGACCACGTGGTACGTCTGGGATACGTGTTCAACCTCCCGGCAGCCCCGCGTCAATATTCGCTCAACAGTCGCTCCTCGGTGCGAGAGTTAACTTCAGTTGCAGCGGTGTGTTCGTTTTTCATAAATCGCGTGACTCAGTAATTATATAAACATACTCACAACAGTGTTATAACAACGCACTCTCAGTAGTGTTATAATAACGAACTCTCAATAGAGTTATAATAACATACTCTCAATAGTGTTATAACAACGCACTCTCAGTAGTGTTATAATAACGAACTCTCAATAGAGTTATAATAACATACTCTCAATAGTGTTATAATAACATACTCTCAATAGTGTTATAACAACGAACTCTCAGTAGTGTTATAATAACGAACTCTCAATAGAGTTATAATAACATACTCTCAATAGTGTTATAATAACATACTCTCAATAGTGTTATAACAACGCACTCTCAGTAGTGTTATAATAACGAACTCTCAATAGAGTTATAATAACATACTCTCAATAGTGTTATAATAACATACTCTCAATAGTGTTATAACAACGCACTCTCAGTAGTGTTATAATAACGAACTCTCAATAGAGTTATAATAACATACTCTCAATAGTGTTATAATAACATACTCTCAATAGTGTTATAACAACGAACTCTCAGTAGTGTTATAATAACGAACTCTCAATAGAGTTATAATAACATACTCTCAATAGTGTTATAACAACGCACTCTCAGTAGTGTTATAATAAGGAACTCTCAATAGAGTTATAATAACATACTCTCAATAGTGTTATAATAACATACTCTCAATAGTGTTATAACAACGAACTCTCAGTAGTGTTATAATAACGAACTCTCAATAGAGTTATAATAACATACTCTCAATAGTGTTATAATAACATACTCTCAATAGTGTTATAACAACGAACTCTCAATAGTGTTATAACAACGAACTCTCAATAGTGTTATAACAACGGACTCTCAATAGTGTTATAATAACATATACTCAATAGTGTTATAACAGCGAACTCTCAATACTGTGTTATAACAACGAACTCTCAATAGTGTCATAACAACGGACTCTCAATAGAGTTATAATAACATACTCTCAATAGTGTTATAACAACGGACTCTCAATAGTGTTATAACAACGGACTCTCAATAGTGTTATAATAACATATACTCAATAGTGTTATAACAACGGACTCTCAATAGTGTTATAACAACGGACTCTCAATAGAGTTATAATAACATACTCTCAATAGTGTTATAACAACGGACTCTCAATAAAGTTATAACAACGGACTCTCAATAATGTTATAATAACATACTCTCAATAGTGTTATAACAAAGAACTCTCAATAGTGTTATAACAACGAACTCTCAATAGTGTCATAACAACGGACTCTCAATAGTGTTATAACAACGGACTCTCAATAATGTTATAATAACATACTCTCAATAGTGTTATAACAAAGAACTCTCAATAGTGTTATAACAACGAACTCTCAATAGTGTCATAACAACGGACTCTCAATAGTGTTATAACAACGGACTCTCAATAGTGTTATAACAACGAACTCTCAATAGTGTTATAACAACGAACTCTCAATAATGTTATAACAACGAACTCTCAATAATGTCATAAGAACGAACTCTCAATAGTGTCAAAACAACGAACTCTCAATAGTGTCGTAACAGCGGACTCTCAATAATGTTATAAGAACGAACTCTCAACAGTGTCAAAACAACGAACTCTCAATAGTGTCGTAACAACGGACTCTCAATAGTGTCAAAACAACGGACTCTCAATAGTGTCGTAACAACGGACTCTCAATAGTGTCAAAACAACGGACTCTCAATACTGTCATAACAACGGACTCTCAATAGTGTCGTAACAACGGACTCTCAATAGTGTCATAACAACGGACTCTCAATAGTGTCATAACATCGGACTCTCAATAGTGTCGTAACAACGGACTCTCAATAGTGTCAAAACAACGGACTCTCAATAGTGTCATAACAACGGACTCTCAATAGTGTCGTAACAACGGACTCTCAATAGTGTCGTAACAACGGACTCTCAATAGTGTCATAACAACGGACTCTCAATAGTGTTATAACAACGAACTCTCAATAATGTTATAACAACGGACTCTCAATAGTGTTATAATAACATACTCTTAATAGTGTTATAACAACGAACTCTCAATAGTGTTATAACAACGAACTCTCAATAATGTTATAACAACGAACTCTCAATAATGTCATAAGAACGAACTCTCAATAGTGTCAAAACAACGAACTCTCAATAGTGTCGTAACAACGGACTCTCAATAATGTTATAAGAACGAACTCTCAATAGTGTCAAAACAACGAACTCTCAATAGTGTCGTAACAACGGACTCTCAATAGTGTCATAACAACGGACTCTCAATAGTGTCGTAACAACGGACTCTCAATAGTGTCAAAACAACGGACTCTCAATAGTGTCATAACATCGGACTCTCAATAGTGTCGTAACAACGGACTCTCAATAGTGTCGTAACAACGGACTCTCAATAGTGTCAAAACAACGGACTCTCAATACTGTCATAACAACGGACTCTCAATAGTGTCGTAACAACGGACTCTCAATAGTGTCATAACAACGGACTCTCAATAGTGTCATAACATCGGACTCTCAATAGTGTCGTAACAACGGACTCTCAATAGTGTCAAAACAACGGACTCTCAATAGTGTCATAACAACGGACTCTCAATAGTGTCGTAACAACGGACTCTCAATAGTGTCAAAACAACGGACTCTCAATAGTGTCATAACAACGAACTCTCAATAGTGTCGTAACAACGGACTCTCAATAGTGTCATAACAACGGACTCTCAATAGTGTCATAACAACGGACTCTCTATGGTGCTATAACAACGAACTCTCAATAATGTTATAACAACGAACTCTCAATGGTGCTATAACAACGAACTCTCAATAATGTTATAAGAACGAATTCTCAATGGTTCCATAACGACCGACTCGACAGTATTTCTTACAACGCCAGCGTTTCAACCCAACTAATTCGTCCGTAGAACTTAGAGACTCGCAGCAGAAATTGATTGAGGCTGTGTTGACGGAACTACACGAGCGGTCGCTTCCGCGCAGTAATAGCCGCGTCGTGATTTCCCAGTAAGTGGAGGAGACGGGGAAGTCATGTTCCCAAGAACTCGTCAACCGGGGCTAAATAAAATGCGCCTATTGCGAGGCCGCTTTTCGGTGTCATTTTTTGGTCGTCTCATTTCTATAGCATTTCTCGGAACTAAGAACACGTTAATTAATAGCTACAGAATGGGAGACACGGGGCAGTGGGTGGTAGAGAATAGAGGAGGATGGAGATAGATAGGCACGATTGGGAGATTGAGAAGATAGGAATGGAGTGAGTGGGTGAAAGGGAGAACGGGAGAAAATGAGAATAAAATTATTTTAATAAGAGGATGAAGAGAGGTATGAATGAGGGAGGGAGGGAAAGAGGGAGAGAGAGAGGGGGAGGGAGGAAAGGAGGGACGGAGGGCAGGAGGGAAAGAGGGACGGAGGGACGGAGGCACGGAGGGAGGGACTGAGGGAGGGAGGGAGGGAGGGGAGGGAGGGACGAGGGACGAGGGAGGACTGAGGGAGGGAGGGAGGGAGGGAGGGGAGGAGGGACTGAGGGAGGGAGGGATGGAGGGAGGAGGGGGTGTGTGTGAGAGAGAGAGAGAGAGAGAGAGAGAGAGAGAGAGAGAGAGAGAGAGAGAGAGAGAAGGCAGATATGGTGAAGTGACGGGAGGGTGGAGAGATGGAGAGAGGAGAGAAAGGGCTAGATGGAAGAATGAAAGATGATATAGAGAAAGGATCTTAATGAGTCTGAGCTAACAAGTAAACTATCGTACTGAAGGCCCTACCCCACTACACCCTTACAGCGACTCGTACACGACCTTTCTGTGCTACTCAACGGCACTGGTCAATGTCATCGTGTGTGGTATCTGCCAAACACCCGCTGGAGGCGAACAGATCTGGTCACATGATACCGCTGCTTTGATCCGCGTCTGCTCAGTCGTAGAACACGATGCGGGTATTTTTCATTTAGCGTAACTACTACGATTTATTTATATGCTCCGTCGTGGAATACAAGGGCAGACACATGTCACAACAGACGTCACTAGGCAGCGTTCAACACGTAGTTCGTGTAGCCGTGTTACATCTACAGACTGCCTCGATCGCTTCAGACAGCGACAGAAAACACAGGCGGCGAATAACTCCTACGGAACTTACGTGTTATAAAAAAAACTGAAACTGTTGTGTGTGTTGGTGTTGTGTTATGTTGTGTTATGTTGTGTTTTGTGTGTGTTGTGTGTGTTGTGTGTGTTGTGTGTTTTGAGTGTGTTGTGTGTTTTGTGTGTGCTGTGTGTGTTGTGTGTGTGTTGTGTGTGTTGTGTGTTTTGTGTGTGTTGTGTGTGTTGTGTGTGCTGTGTGTGTTGTGTGTGTGTTGTTTGTGTGTTTGCGTGCACGCTTTCAGTGTGCGCGTGTGCGTAACATTGGGTTGGCTTAAGTAATGTTTCGTCAAACATTTCCAACTTGTGCAGCATTCAAACTATTTGTCACTGTACGACGCCTACATTACTTATAGCTCTGCGTCACCGATTACTTCCATGAGAAAGCATTCTATTTCTATTTCTGCAGTTTTGTGTTAGTGTATTGTATAAAACTACGCGTTAAAATTAACCAAATATCTGTCTCAAGTGTCCGCCGACAAAGGCAGTTGTACGAGTTCTCTCTGACGCTGACATACAGTAAAAACGTCTTCATGTGATTGTGCCACAATCCATTCCACCCTCGTGTGAAAGAAGTCAGATAAATAAGTACATTGTGGCCAATTAGACCCAAGAAACGCACCGGATTCCGACGGTACGTGGTAGTCCTCGCTGTAGAACGCTCCTTCTTATGCGCCGACCAAATTGGTTAATTAAAGCGACTTTTTATTTGGCAAATGAGCCAACAATTTGGTAGAACGGCCGAAACTCATCTAGTTCATGGTCGCTGCTGTTGGTGTTTGTAACCGTCTGGCCAAGTTGAATAATGTCTACACGTATATTTATGTTGCCCTCGACTATCTATGTAATTCAATATAACATACTACTTGTAATGTGTAATAACACGAATTTATTTTAACCATAATTATAGTTTCTAACATAATTTTATTACATTACTTTATTATTAACTTATTAATATATTTTATTATTCATTTATTATTTTATTGTATCTACTAATTTATTGCTGGTTAGCTTAGGTTATACGTTAGGATTTTCTAAAACTTTATTTATTTATCTACTTATTATCATTTAACCTTTTTGTCTTTATCGTGTAAGCTTAATTTATAACATACATTTGATATAGTCATGGTTTACCAATGTTGTACTTTATGCGCCGCAGTGCCGAAGTATATTATCGATATACGGCACTTTATAAATACAATTATTATTATTACTATAACCACAGGTCAGATTCCAGCCTCTAATTGACTCCAACGTGGTGACGTAATCTTAGCCATTTATACAAAAAATGCGCTAAAGTGACAAACATGAAAACAATATGTAGATTTATTCAACCTTTTGCCACACAAAATTTCCTGTCAACAATTCGATGGAAATGTTTAGCATCAGGTTGAAGAAACTACTATAGAGGAGGGCGCCGTAACGTGTACTTCGTCCGAATGCTTGATTTAGTGTGGAACTACCACTTCTTTAAAAATAAACAAATAGCAAAACACTGTTTGTCTACCTCGTAGTCTAGACTGACATTGAAAAAGAAAGTGTTTATACATTTCATGCATATTTTACCCATTTAACATCAATACAGTTAATTGCGCTTCGGAATGATGAAAAACGCAGAACGGACCGCAAGTAGGAAAACATGTCGTTTGGCTTTCACGTAGTCTTTACCACGCTCGTGCAGTTTCAACAACAAACAGACAGTTGACACAGCACGTGACGACAGTGTGCGAAGTAGTGGACACAGACGCACGACGCAGCAGCAGTAACCTCGTCGGTAATTATAACGTAATGATACCGAGAAAGAAAGAAAGAAAGAGGGGAAAACGTCTTCTCTCCCAGTGTTGTCTTCAACATTTGTCAGCTACACATGCAAGCACACACGTAGGAACACACGCATATACACGTGAGCACGTTCACGCACACGCACACGCACACGCACACGCACACGCACACGCACCGCACACGCACACGCACACGCACACGCACACGCACACGCACACGCACACGCACACGCACACGCACACGCACACGCACACGCACACGCACACGCACACGCACACGCACACGCACACGCACACGCACACGCACACGCACACGCACACGCACACGCACACGCACACGCACACGCACACGCACACGCACACGCACACGCACACGCACACGCACACGCACACGCACACGCACACGCACACGCACACGCACACGCACACACAATGTAGCAATACCTACAGTTGTGATTGTGAGAACAATAATAATGAAAGCGATATTGTCATTTGACACACTGTGATAACGCATTCCGCCGGAATCATATGTGACCACAGAATACAGATGATTTCAACCGGATAACTTTCATATTATGTAAGTGTTTCTATCGTATAGGCTGCTGTTAATTGTTTTTAGCTGTTGTTGTTATTGCAGTTTTTTACTGAATCGTCCGTTGCTTTTATTATCGACACCGTACCGACACCCGGTGACGTGGGCCCCGATTCGGCGCCAGCTCAGTGCTCGCTTTTATCTGCCCTGACGTAGTAGGTTGGTAACATACGTCAAGCGCGGGCCGAGTTTCCTTAAAGTGTATACCGCGTATGTATTTTAATCTATAATTTGCCTAATAACAATCATCTTGGAATACCTGATTCATACCTAACGGAAACTGTGTTAGTAACAACAGATAAACCGTGCGCGCTACCGTCGCGGTCCCAGATTCGGCAGATTCGTGTCGAATCTGGGCCTGACCGAATCTGGGACGGTGACACCGGCAATCCATACGATATGACGTGTGTCTCCCTTCACAAACACTCACCATGTCTGCCACGATAGTGAGGCCAGCCCTCGCTGAATGCGTCCCTCTGCGACCTTCCTCAATGGCCCTCCTGGTTCCTCCAACTTCTGAAGTAAACACAAAGAACGTTTAGACCTTGTTGATGTTTTAGACTACTACCGCACGATGAAACAACACACTCAAATTAAATCCCCAACTTCATTCAAATACAATTAATTAAAATAAAATGAACACAGCATGTTTATCATGAGAACTAAACGATGCTAATAAGTAATTTTAAACAGTCACCACTTGAAACCACCAGTTATTGTCATTGCCAATTAGTCGAAATATAGTTCGAGTGGCGCCAGTTCTAATTATCAGTAATAACTGCTTGCGTTGTAATAATGACCTGGCTAATCGATATATTCCTCGAGAATATTTCTGACGTTGTTGAGTGGAAGTTGCTTGTGCGTCGAACGTTCCTCGCTACGACCAGCCACTTGAAGTGCGCACACTTGGGCACGACTGGCGCGCTAATGAAAACAGGCGCGCATCGGCGTGCTTCGATAAACACTGCCCACTTCGTCGGTTGTGAGGTGGGCGGCGTCCTGTGTCTCTGCTCACCGTCGACTCGCTGTAATTAGCAACGCTGTCATGTGATATCCGAACTTCGCAGATGTTAGCGGTTCTTGTCGCTGAAGACGTCGCCGACGTGCGAAGGTATTAACTGGCGAGTGTGAAACTAGAACCGAAACTTCTCCGTCCGTTTCTCGTTTTAGGTTACGCAGACCATGTTGCACTATCCGTGATCGCGGCGGTTCGTGTTGCCGAAGAACGCACATACATGCGCGCGCGCGCGGACACACACTCACACGTGCCGCTAACGAGTGCAGGCGACTACTGGCAGGACGCGTCAAGTGGCCATCGCTTTATACCGAGCGCTGCGGCCCGAGTGTCGCCTGCTGGAGGCGAGGCGAGGCGGCGTGGCGTGGCAGGGGCATAAATTACAGCGGCAGGCTCCGCGCGCGCATGCACGAGACCGAACGAACACGCGATACACCCCCCGCCCTACAATGTCACCCCTCGGCTGGCCGTCGGACGGCGGTCAAAGCCTCTTTACCGGCAGTCCGGTGAGTGACTGGACAACGGTCAGTTGTTTAGACGGATACTGGTATGGCGATGTCACGGATTGTGTTTAATTGTTTGACCGAAACCGTCATCATCGCCTCATCTACATGAGTAGTATGTCGTCACAATCATCACCGTTATCTTTATCAGCATCATTGTACCGACATCATCACCAATCACCGTCATCTTCAGAATCATCATTGTCGCCGTCGGAGATAATCATGTCGTGGTCATCGACATCGACGTCGTCATCGTTGTCATGATAATGATGATGATGATGATGATGATGATGATGATGATGATGATGATGATGATGATGATGATGATGATGATCGCGATCATCATCATCATCATCATCGTCGTCGTCATCATCATCATCACCACCAACATCATCACATCATTGCTGTTATCAACGTCGTCGTCGTCGTCAACGTCGTCACTGTCAATGCCGCAGGTACTCCCCGGCCACAGATGTGAACGTACGACGCCTGTGTCGCACAGACATGGTGTCAAGGTGACGCCGTGTGGCATGTGTCGGTGTCAAGGTGTCGCCGTGTGACAGTGTCACGGTGTCGTGCTGTCGTCTGGGGATGTAAGCGACCTCCAGGTGAAAGTGATGCTCCAGTAAAAAGACATTGGGGCGTGGCATGACCAACGCCGCCAAATAAGTGCTGCATCACTCTGTAGTCGTGACGGTCACGCCCCGTTGTAGCATAGTTGAAAGCAGTGTCCATGGGCCGGCCCATAACGCTAGCCACAACAGAGATGACGTTTCTGTGGTAAAAGTATAAGAACGTACTTATCGTTGGCGACATATTTTAAAATGAAAAAAATTGGCAACGTACTTCAAAACCAATGTAACTGCATTTGACATCAAAAGCTGATCTTCAATTCAATGCTATAGATCGCGCTAATGCACGCGAGTCACCGCACACCCATTAACTCCATGATTTAATTATACTTTGGCTGATCAAATTACGGTATCAATATTTTACAATGAGTAATTTGCGGGATCCGGCTGAGCAATAATTTAAAATGTGTTAAAATATTGATCGTTGGCCCTAGTCAATGTTCAATCGCAGTTAAAGCAGAAGTTCGCGCACGCACATAGATACAGATACATAAACACACACACTCAGACATACACGCACACACACACACACACGCGCGCACGCACGCACGCACGCACGCACGCACGCACGCACGCACGCACGCACGCACGCACGCACGCACGCACACACACACACACACACACACACACACACGTACATGCACAGTCACACAAAAACACACGCGCGCACTAAAATGGAGGGAGGAGGGGAGGGAGGGGAGGGGGAGGGGAGAGGGAGAGGGAGAGGAGAGGGAGGGAGGGAGAGGGAGAGGGAGAGGGAGAGGGAGAGGGAGAGGGAGAGGGAGAGGGAGAGGGAGAGGGAGAGGGAGAGGGAGAGGGAGAGGAGAGGGAGAGGGAGAGGGAGAGGGAGGAGAGGAGGAGGAGGAGGAGAGGAGAGGAGGAGGGAGGGAGGGAGGAAGAGGAGGAAGAGGAAGAGGAAGAGAAGAGGAAGAGGAAGACGAAGACGAAGACGAAGACGAAGACGAAGACGAAGACGAAGACGAAGACGAAGACGAAGACGAAGACAAGACGAAGAAGACGAAGAAGACGAAGAAGACGAAGAAGAAGACGAAGAAGAAGACGAAGAAGACGAAGAAGACGAAGAAGACGAAGAAGACGAAGAAGACGAAGAAGAGGAAGAAGAGGAAGAGGAAGAGGAGGAAGAGGAAGAAGAGGAAGAAGAGGAAGAAGAGGAAGAAGAGGAAGAAGAGGAAGAAGAGGAAGAAGAGGAAGAAGAGGAAGAAGAGGAAGAAGAGGAAGAAGAGGAAGAAGTGAAAGAAGAAGAAGAAGAAGAAGAAGAAGAATTGTTCAGAAAATACCTCAGACGCAACATAGACTCACTTCATGGGGAGACGCTAATGCTGTTATAACTAGAAAGTAACAACAACTTTCCTAGAACACAAACACAAAAACGACAAATAATTGCAACGTTAAGAAGCAATAAACAGGTTGAATATGCCGGATGATGAAAAGCGAAAGTTGTAATATCTTGTGGCGATCATATTAATTGAAAGGGAGATAGAGACGGAGACAACAGCAAGTCAACATCCTTGATGGTCGATACTCTAGTAGCCTAGGGACTAGTTCATTAAGATAAAGAGCTCTTAAGGAAAACTCATCTTTAATCAAAATGTGTTGTTAAATTAACTGATCACAAAATATCCATTGCCGTATTTCCAATGACCCTATTGCCATGACACATCGGTCACAATGTCCCTCTGACGCGTCGTAGTCTTGACCGTTTTCTTGTATTCAAGATCACTGTTAAGAATCAAAATTGATTTTAAAGTTGAAAACCGGGCTCAAGAGCTCTTGACAACGTTAGTGAAATGGTCCCCTCGTTATAGGTTGTAACACGACAAAACTACGATCACCTAAACCTGCGCCAAACACGACAGCTGCAATGTTGATCATCATTGTGTACAGTGACGTCACTCGATGGCGCTCTCTCCTGTCCAGCTGGTTCCTAATCAGAGCGTCGCGTTATCTCTTCTGCGTCCTCTCCTTCTTGAATTGTCACACGAGGTGACGACAGAGTCTTTTGTCAATACACAATTCTACTCGCAAATTGTACGCGAGTGAAGCGTTTTCGTCAGTGTATCACAGGAGACCGTTGGATTGCCTGGGTTGTATCAGCTGCGGTTCTGCACTGACAAGGCCCTGGTCTGCCGGGTCTGTCGACGAGCCACAGACGTGACTCTGGCGCTCGGTGAATGAACCGCCGTGCGCCAGCAGCTAGTCACTCTACACGCCGTAGTCCGCATCGATCCGCGTGCTTCTGCTAAATGCCGCTCGAATAACGACTATTACAGAAACACAACGCTTCGTACATATCAATTACGTGTGTATTGTTAGATGTTCTATATTCGTTTATGTTGTAGTCAACAACTGTGCAGGTCATGTCACAACAGAGCATATTTCATAACGACAAATATCTGACGTTGAACCTCTATCTGTGCGTTTGCCTTTCGTTGCCAAGTGATACACATGCGATTGTTAACCAGGGCTCGACATCTTTCATCAATACCTAATTCACTTGTATACACTTTACGTGTGTCTTACAATGAAAATTGGCCTTTGTGTTGTGTGGTGTGAATGTTGTAAAGCCGCGTGACTTACATAAATCGTTCGATAACTTAGACTGTTACTTGTCTGCAAACTCCTCGCATGTTTTCTACCAACATTAACAGTCGGCGTGACAAGCCGATGGACTGTCCGATTCAGACTGCTAAGTATTAGCCTTTTATGTGGCTTCGGTTCCCAGAAAGCCCAGTCTCGTCAGGCGAAATCAGGACATTCTTCACCTATAACGACCTCTTAACATATCCGGCTTCGGCCGTGTCGTATGTCGTGAAGAGCGCCCATTTGCGAATGAGGTGGCCTATATTTTCAGTCTGTCAGCCTCATGACGCTTATCCTCCAAACGGAGAGGAAATTGCCCCGATCCCTAATAATACCCTACGTTTCAGAACGAACACTAACGACATGCAATTTGTATCAGAAATGTCATGTCTATTTCGGTGAATGATAACGAAGCAACTTCTATTTTGAGTTATTATGTACAGTTTATAATATTTAACTAAGAACCGTCTTCGTTTTCACTCGTCATTATATACAATTGGGACATCCACATGCAATTTGCGACGGCGGCATAATAATAGAGTTCTCGGTGTTTTGTCATCAAAACAATTTATAAGATCACTGTTAACACCGTGGGAAAGTGAATACGTCATCGTGGCCATGCACAAGGACAGCCCGGTGTGGTAGCTGTATGTACATTATTAATACGTGTATAGCTGCTTGATGGATGGGTGCTGTGATCATAAAACACTTTAACTGCGTCCAAGACAAAGGTGCCTTTCGAAACAACATGCATCCTTCTATGTCACTGGAAGTTAAATTTGACTAACTGTTTAACTCGTATATAAGAGAAAGTGCACATGACGCAGGCCAACGCCCGAAACAACGGTGTCTTATACAACAACACACACCCTTGTGCTACTGGAAGCTAAATTTGACCAACAACATCTATTTTCATATTAGTATATGGTGCACGTGACGCACGCAACTGGCCGCATACGTCAGTGATCACAATTTCAGTTACTCGGGTGACCATCTTCAAAGCGGATTGCCTTTGGCTGTATTGTTAGTAACTGTTAAATATATGAATTATAGTATTATTGGATATAACATCGAATACGTCAGTGGTCTCAATCTCAGTCACTCGGGTGACCGTCTTCAAGGCGGTTTGCCTTTGTCTGTATTGTTAGCAACTGCTAAATATATGAATTATACTATTATTTTGACATAACAATTCATAGATCGAACATCATCGAATGCAGTTATAGAATTTGAAACATTGCTTCGTGTTTTAATGATGGTCTGTTTTTAATGATGAAATTCAGCCGGATCCAGCAACTTCTACAACAAGACAGAATGCATGAACGAGCCACGTGTTCCGCATCCATTTATCGGCATCCATTAATTTGTGCCATTAACTTTTTTCCAATACGTCATAAATACAATGTCGCGGTTATTTTCTGGGAAGACTACGGAAAAGGTATGTAAATGATAGAACCAGAGATTGCAGACATGCTTGCGGTTGGGTTGGGCGGGGGAGGGGGGGGGACACGTCGTATGGCCAACGGTAAACACCGCAGATTGTTGCAGCAATTAACGATCAAATGACATCAGCACATGTGCTGCCGGGGGTGTTTTCTGAAAATCCAAGAGAGAGCTAACTGCAGTGCCAGTCGTGCCTACGTCACGTCCGCGAAGTGTACATCGACTGGTTTAATGGCTATGACTTGTGCTCCATTTAGGTCAAGGCTAAACAACAATATACGTCATTACAAGACATAATTATGTTTAAACATCCAGGCATTCGTTATTCATAAATGAAACATTCTTTTTGTATTAATTTGCAATAAAATGTGTAACGAAATTTACTGTGGCAATTGGGCGAGATGTTTGTTATACAGTTTATTGCAAATAAGAATGCTTTAGTTATTAATAACGAGTGCATGGATGTTTAAACGTGTGTCGCAGTACTGGACATACTTATTTAATCCTCTCTATGCCCAATGGAACATAAGGCGGAAACGACGGTCCCTATATTGCCCTGACTGCAGCTTGCTTTGCAGCCTGACCCCCAGCTTAGATGTAGTTCTGTTTCTCTGCCATGTGTTTTGAGTCGTCCAAGTTTTCTTTTTCATTCACGTGTCCGTTTAATGCGGTTTGTTATCTCTCTTTCTTGGTACGTCGCCGAGCCATCTCAATCTTCTGCATGGAAACTCCGAACTGTTGTTTGTTTGTTTTTGGGGCCATACTATTCTCAATATTATACCTCGAAGGCATATTGTGTGGAAGATAGAAAAGTGTTTGAGGTCGAGTTCTGTTTTGCGCCAGGATCCTGAACAATACAGAAGAATAGGCCGCCCGAGATGTTCAGGTTTGGTGTAGTTTCAGCTTTGTTCTTCTAGAATATATTGCACTATAATATTGTAGGGTAGAGTAAATGCAGATTTGCTCCTTTGCTGTTCAGCCATATGGACAATACTGGTGTTGTTTCTAGGTTGTACATTTGGGACTAATGAACTAATACAATATATGATGCGTGCTTTTTCGCAACATAAAAACTAATAAAAACGGTGTGTATTTTAATAAACATTTATTTTGTGTAGAAAATGCCCAGTTAGGTTTTTATTATAATTTTTAAACAGAGGCTAATACAAACATGAAACGACCGGCAGCAAACATGCTGAAAACAACTGGCCTATCTTGTAATGGTTATTATCATGGATTGTACAAACCTACTGGTTTAGCGTGTCCGCTATATACGTTCCCCTATGTCTCTGGTCTGTGAGGGGCACGTGAACGATCACGTGAATGCATCACGTGATCACGTGAACGATCACGTGAATGCATCACGTGATCACGTGAAAGATCACGTGAAGGGATCATGCGACGCAAAATGTCGTCTTCGGCTGTTCCATCGATATAGGTTCATGTGCAGATTGGGAAGAGCTGATCCTCTTATGGAAGATCTGCTTACGGGAAAATTAATTAAGGCCACAATGTGCACATACTGTCTGAAGTCTATATTCCTTCGCATGCGCACAACACGTTCAATGCCAAGGGCAAGGAGGTGCACTTTACAAGCTTCGGAAACAGTGAGGTTGGTTGGGTGAAGACTCTGGGTGAGACAGCTACACAGCTGATAAGGATTGTGTAGAAACACAACATGTGTGTGAAAGATTCTGTAAGTAGGTCGACATTGGATTCCTAGATTAGAGCATCGATATATTCCAGGTTCGACTCCTCTTGTTGTCTTGACAGACACTGGACACATTCTTCCTTTTGACACCAGTCAACTCATCTGTATGAGTGGGTACTTATCTGACTCTACACCTTCACAAATACAATCTATGTCGTGTCCGACTGAATGTGTCTGCACTAAGACTGAATATCAAACCATGTAATGATTTATTTTATATCTTTTTATTGTAAACTTCCTGTTTGCTTCACAACTGCATCGAAGTTGCCAGTCAAATTGTGTATAACGAAGCCGAAACACTTGACATTTTGAATGTTGCGCTAACGAAAGTTTTCATTGTGCGCACAACATTTACAATATTGGTGGTGCGGAATTAAAATATTTTAAAATATTGTTTGGTTTGGTGTTAATATTGTTTGGTTTGGTGTTATATTTGTTACATTGTATAATGTACTTAGACAAGTAATTATTACTCTACTGTTGCTGATTATTATATGTACATGACATTATGTAACAATAAAGCTATAAGCTATAACAAATATGGTTAGAGTTACGGTGATAAAAATCAGCACTCGAAAATCAAGACAACATAATTCATGTGTCGGAATATGTGCCCAATTGTGAAGTTCAATATAATTCGATCGATCGTGAACTTGCCAAAACATTGATTGTGCGTAACATATCATACACCAACAAAAGAGTAAAATTTACGTGACAGCTATTATTAAAATAGGGGGTAAAAAGGCACTGTGGTTAAAAACATACTTTCTTGGAAAACTTGTGGTCAATGGACATTTGGTATGTAACTCCAATCTCGCCTTCTAAAATCAATAAGAATGACTGAAAGAAACCGCATAAATGTGTAACAATTTTGTCCGCTAGTAATTGTAATTTATCTTAGCGACATGGTTAATGTATGTACAACTATGATGGATTATTAAATAAAATAGCAATGAAGAAGTATTATGATATAATAAACAATGTTAATGGACAACACTGTTCAATACAGTCCATTGTATCGGCATTGACTTTACTGGCAGTAACAATCGCGTGCAAGTTCACGCTTAACCTCTGTTTCGTACTGTACATAGCATTATGACGTAAACAATCGACGGAGCGGATACGGTAAATCTCGGTAGTCTCCATATACATATCCAGTGGCAACGTTTATGTAAGTCCTCGAATCGAAAACGTACACGTATAGCATTTAACCTAAGTGCACTACAATAATAACTGTAATTCTTGAAGTCGAAGCCAAACGTTGTCTTTCAAGGATACTTCTTTTGCTCGCTTTCTGGATTTCTTTTGATTTTCTTACGCTTGGTGTTTGGACATAGATACAACTATTTTCTCTCTGACTCCTCATCCTCGGGGCGCCGTGGCTTCGTGTTTACAAAGTTTCGGACTCGTTCAGCCAAAAGAGCCCGAACAGACTGATTTTGAACACGCATCTGCAGAGACGTCTGTTCTGCCGTCTCTTGCGGACAAAGATGCAAACATTGTTCGCCTCATCAAGTGTTCTTGGTTCCTCGTCGTTAGCATAATGTAATCATGTATGTTTTGTGATAATGAGGATCGCCTTTTTAGCTTTTTCCAAGATACGAACACTCTGATAAGATTGATAATCAACGTGACAAAACATCGGCAAGTAATCTATCTCGATATACATCTCGTAGGATCTGTTTGTGAACTCGTGCGTACGTTAATTGTATGTCTATTGCAGCGACTTCGTACGTAGACACATCGGCTGTGGAGTGCGTAAATATTTCCGTCGCTTAATTTTTTAACTTGCTGAACATGCCCGGGAAGGCCGTTCATCTGCGCAGTCACTTTACCGGGAGAAACCCACAAAGACAAGAGTAATGGTGCGACCGACTGCGCAGCCGGAAACGCGTAGCCGGAAACGGTGACACAATGGCACGGAGCAAAAATAACGACGGCGTCTTGTTGGTTGACCTACGACGATTTATCGTCGCCACGGAGGTTCCTGTACGAACGGCGAAGTTTCCGGAGTAAAAACCAACAGTGGAACGTCGGCAGGTTAGCGGAGGTCCATGGACTCATTATGTGCTAAGTTCTGTCGTCGGTTGCGGAGTCGGCGGACAACGCACGCGAGGTGTCATTAGTGCTGACGCCGGACAATGGTGACGCTCTCTAGAGCGGATGGCTGGCGATGGAAATACACGGCATCGTTCGCGTTTACAGGAATGCGAGCAGATTTACCTGACGTTGGGGTCAATGACTGATCACTTTCATCAGCCCATTACTGTTCTGCAGTGTCAGATTGCAAAACTGATCAATATTTAACACGCCGGTACTTAAACGAATGGGTCAATTTATGAACGGAAAGGTGTGTGTGGAGCGGGTCGGTGTGCGTTTGCGGTGCGTGTGTGTATGCGTGCGTGCGTGCGTGCGTGTGTGCGTACTTGTTTGCATGGATACATACTACACATTAAAATACTGCAACTAGACCGGAACATATTGAATTTTTAAGTAACTATGTCGAATTTAAAGAGTGTATGCTATATTTGGATTATAACAACATTTATCTGCATTCTTGCTGTAAAAAACAACAAGGACCTGTTGAGCGAGAAACTCCGGACGAAGCAAACACAATCGCTCCAACGAACCCGACGAAGTCTTCCACGGCACTGGGCGGCTTCATGGTAAGAGACCTTGCACGCACGACAGTAGACACGTCGTTAGTCGTCCGCCAGGCTAACATAGCGGCCATGTCACTTTGACATGCAAATCCAAGCCTCAAACATGAAGTAGCGATGACTCACCTCAAGCTAATGGTGACGTGTGTCGCGCACGTTCCAACAGACCGATTAATTACTCGACGGTAGATTGGCTTATTCATAATTTATGCACTGGCGTGTCCCCGGTGACCTGTTAATAAAACCCGCATGCGCATGCGCACGGGCGTGCTCGTTTGTGTTTTAATAATGACGATACTTACTTGACACAACAGGTCGTACTTACGCAATCGATCAAAAGACCTAGGTAGCGGTCGCGCGCCTGTGCTCGGGTAATCAATAAAACAATCCGCATTGTGCTATTGATCACGACCACTGATGCATGATATTTTTGTTGATCGTTATATCAGAAATGTCGCAAAATGACAATATGCACGCGAGCAAGCGCATAGGCACATTTACCCTTCCCGTTGGCTAGCCAAACGCACGCACACAAACACACACCCACTCACACGCGTACACAC
>JAODUO010000028.1:1102500-1107500 GCA_025642075.2 Ridgeia piscesae
GTGAATCAAGGTCTGAAGATGAACACGTTGGAGACAAATTTGATGATGGAAAATGACACACCAATATACGTGAACACCAGTCAGAACGTTAAAAGCTACACATTCCTTACAACGATGCAGGGCCAGAGACAAAAACAAGACAATGAGATTCAAAGAAGAATCACAGCCGGCTTGACAACATTCGCCAGGCACAGCGACATCTTCAGTAGTAACATTAGACCCTGATTGAAGAGATTAGTCCTCAACTCGTACGTACTTCCAGCAATGGCATAATGCGCGCAAACATGGGCACTCACCAATCTGGCAACGAACAACCCAACAGCCGCCCAAACAAAGATGGTAAGAAGTATGTTAAACATCACAGGCAGGGACAAATATCTGGGTAAGAGAAAAGCGAAAGGTTACAGACGTGGTTGAATAAGTGAGACGACGGAAGAGGAACTGGACAGGGTACGAGAGTACGAGAGAACCGATGGACATCGCGTGTCACCAGCTGGAGACCGTAGAAAGATCCAGAGGAAGACCGGCGAGACGACAGAGAGAAGAACTAGACGAGTTCTAGAAGCAGGGGACAAGCTAGACCCGTCTGTCCGTCTTGAAGAGGGCAGTTGACTGTCCAAGACGTGTGATGACAACTGATAAGTCTGGTGAAATTTACATTGACGAGTCTGGCATTGGTAATAACACAAATCAAATGGATCAGTTTTAATTACACACATGGCTCAGAATACGCTGGTTTGTCATTGAAAACTGGCCATCGATGGTTGTGGTTGACGTGAATGTGTCGCACACAAACTGTCCGCACGCTGAAAGCCACATTTAGTTCATTCAAGATGGAACAAATTCTCTCTGGCTATAAAAGGGTCTGACTGAAAGGGCTCCCGTCTGACAGAGCATATCGCAAGACAGACAGATCTAGAAACAATATGCAGAGTCCTCTGCCCAAACACGGGACACATCGGCTGCACAATTATGATGAAGTTGATGATCTTCACATCCTTAATTGGCTAACAATTGGCTTTTTAAAGATTGGCCATCCTACAGTTGTATTTCTGTGTATACATTTCCAAAAATAGGGTGTATTTATCTATACTGCAAACACCCAAATAAATACAGACCCCACTTGTCGACGTCATTACGTTGCGGACATCAATCACCGTTCCGTTGGTGCACTGCCTGCTTACTACTGACACGATTACTATTTGGATTCCGTTTTTGCTGCAAAATCTGACTGGTGCATGTTACATTGGATTGCAAACGCCCGTAGTTTGTTGAATGGCAGTGAAACGCCACCAATAAACCCGATGTTCAGATGTGTTGCGAGTGCTTTTTGTTGTTTTCTTTTTTATTTAGTTCACGTATTTCCTCATCCAATGCCACACACAAATAAAGACTTGTGTAATTTCGGTTGTACCTTCAAACCACTCAGATCCATAACTTCATTTGGTGCTACATGTGTCATCCTCGTGTAGATCATAGTTGCGGATAATGTAGCTCTCCCTGGCTTCCCAAAGACTCACGTAGTGCACGGAGTTAAACGCATTGCTTAAACCCCATGCCTGTCCCAATATACTTCGCAGAATGACAACATGTACAACTGTCCTCCTGTCAGTTCCGGGACATGGCGACTCATCCCCTGTTAACTCCAGTTTGTTAGTCTATAGACCCTTACAAAATAGAGCCAATGGTATACCATTGAATACCATTGGATATCATTAAGTATCATTCAGTACCATTGGACTATTCAATGGTATTTCAGTAAAACCAAGAGTTACTCTCAGTGGTAATTTAAAATTCCATTCAATACCATTGACCGGTACAAAGAATCCAAAATACCATTCAATTACATTTCAGATACCATTCAAATACCATTGGCCATAATACCCCATAGTACCATTCAATGGTATTTGAATGGTAGTTTTGTAAGGGTATAGGCACTGGAGCTCCCGAACACTGTACTGTGTCAAATGTGTTAGTGTTTCCCCTATTTATTATTATTATGTTCACCTTTCTTCTGTGCAGTGACAATCACATACGGGCTGCCACAGATGGGCCATTTCACTAAGACAAACAGCTCTTAAGGGAAATTAATCATGAAACAAGATCCGTTGTTAAATAAAATGAATTTTTTCTTAAACACGCCTATGTCCATTGCCACATTACAAATGACAATATCTCGCTGGCGTGTCATGGTGTTATTAAGAATCATCA
The DNA here is from genome assembly GCA_025642075.2 of Ridgeia piscesae. Lineage (NCBI taxonomy): Eukaryota > Metazoa > Annelida > Polychaeta > Sabellida > Siboglinidae > Ridgeia > Ridgeia piscesae. The sequence continues at coordinate 1,104,712 of JAODUO010000028.1, forward strand.
TTGATTTAAAAGTCCAAATCGGGTTTAAGAGCTCGTAACAACGTCAATGAAATGGTCCCTGGTGTCTGGTACTTTATCACTTTCCCAAAATATGACTAATTTCTCCGCAGCCGTTCGTGCTATGTTTGCTTTCAATAATTACTTTGTACTTCTCTGTTTATCAGTTGTTGCCACGCGTTGCTAAAACTTCCAATTTTAACATACACAAAGTGTTGATGCTGTCCATATTTGTATTCACTTCATTCTCGTTCTCCCTAAATTAAAATATGTATATTTCCGTTTACTCCAGTCTGACAGTTCCTTTTCAGAGTTCTTTTCCAATCGTGTTGTGTCCTCGACATATATGTACATTTATAAATGCCTACTACCGGGGTATGTCAGTTAATGTTTTACTAGACGCTGCGCCGACTACCCAGTTGAGTAATGATTCATACATTTTCAGCCGCGAAATTAAATCTTTGATCTAGGATTAACGGCATGGTGGGCCGAAACGCCCGATTAACTTTGATCCAGATGCGTCACGCTAAGTACACAGCTGAAGTGATTCTGATTCGTCGCCACGACTTAACATGTTAAGAGTGTAACGGTGTAGTTGACTGGTTGTTCAATTACCGCTCGGTTGACCAAGACGTTGGCTGTTTAGACTCCCCGCCGTAAGTTTCTTATGACGATGTTGTCGTTCCACTAGCCGAAACCACATTCATATTGTACAGTGTTCCACAGGAAAATGGCTCACACAAAGTCCAGTTATGTGTGATACCGCGCCATATTTTGATTAAACGAGTAACGGGAAACACCGTTGATGGTATATCTACTTGATATAATACAGAACATTTTATGGAAGATACTTCCACAGTATAACAAGTTGTTCATGTCTGTCTACTTGATATTACAATAATTGTTATCAAAGATACTTCCACAGTACAGCAAGTTGTGCATTTTAAGTGAGTAAACCGCCCAATAGACAAATAAGGGTGAACACTGGATTTTATGTCGTTACGATGACTTCTTAATGTGTAAAGGAATCATAAGAATATAACGTAAATTGGCTTGAGATATGGTAATCTGAGGAAGCAGGAATATGGCGTTTCTATATTATGTAGCAAAATGTAAACAAGTGAAAGTTAGTTCTTATTTAATGCAGTATCCTGTTCTCATAACTGCTCAAAGTTCTTTATACTTTACATTCTTGGCAGACCTATTAAATCAAACATCATCTCAACTTCTCTGGCAAACATCCAGCCACCCTGCAAGTAATGCTCGATGACTGTTCGTCCACCACTGCATGTAGCCAGGTACTCATGCATGCAGCTGAGTAAACTGGAGCATAGTAGAGTGAAAAATGTTGCCCAGCGTTTCACACTGCAGGGCAGGAATCGAGCCCGTATTCTCTTAGTCGAAAGTCCGAAGTTTTATCACTTGGCCACCGCACTCTACATATAGATCTTGAGCGGGTCGTTGACATCACGTGTTAGTACATCGCATGCAATGCATGTTGAAAATGGCAATAAAACTTTATTATCTACGTTAATAGCACCGGAAGGGCTACGAAATTAAATTATAGACGTGCATACGACTGTACAACATAAGACCTGGCGTGTCTAGGCTTGGAATATTTATTATTCATACGAAATAACGTGTCTCTCCGAGCACATGTTCATTAGTAGCGCCTTCGTTCGCCTGCAAGTGTTTAATTTCACACGGTTATTTGCGTACGCAGTTTGTGCGTAGAACGGCGCACGCATATGCACCGCAATAGGTGTGACGAAGATTCATACGCACACAGTTTCGACTTAATTACTTAACTGAACTAAAAGCAACAATGTGTCTAGATTTTACAATGCCAACCAACATCGTTCTGACCTGTTGGATCAATTGATGACTTTACAACCGTTTGTGTCAATGACACCGTGAATCGTCTACATACGCAGTCTTTAGAGGATGGTATGTGTATATCCCCCACAGGCACCTTTTGAACGCTGCAGTTTTTTGGTGAATGTAGTCGATATGACTGACGGAAACATTTGTGCTAAATATGTTCTGATTGTTTAAAATGTATTGTCTTGAGAATTTATTTAATGAAGCTAAGCATGCATTTGTCGATACTTGTACTAAATATGTTCTAATTGTTTAAAAGGTATTGTCTTGAGAATGTATTTAATGAAGCTAAGCACGCATTTGTCGATACTTGTTAGTCATAATTTCGTATGGCTATGTGGGACAAGTCCGCACAAAAGTGACATTCATAATTTACAAAATATTTAAATATATTATGGGAGTTATGGCTTTTTAACAAACAGAAACAAACACATTTAATTGCTCATTTCGGATGTTAACCATCACCCTCCTGGCACACATAGTTCAATAACTAGGACGAGTTTGTGGACAATTCTGGACATGCCCTATACTCCCGCTACACGTGACGTCACGTGTTGGACTGGGGACCAGACTTGACCGGTGGTGGCATTGTATTGCGCAGTGGCGACACGTGGTGGTTGTAGTAGAATGTTCCAGTGCTACCACCTGCCGTGTACAGTTGTGTTGTTTTTAAAGCAGCACACAATAATTGTGAAACCGTGAACGTGAGCCAAGATTCGGCCGGGTTTAGGTTCGGCACAAGCCATACCTCGCATGCACGTGCAAGCGCAGTGCCCGCTTTTATCTGCTCTGACGTAGCGTTGTTGATATACGGCACGCCCTGGCGGAATTTCCTCAACACATATACTGCGCATGCATTTGTTTTTAAAAGTTGCGTAACAACAATCATAGTTTTAACACAGTTTTAACGG